>JAJIZL010027590.1:4865-49525 GCA_023969395.1 Amblyomma maculatum | reverse complement strand
TACAAAGTAGTTGAAATGTAACGTCATATGCAGGTTCGAAAGCGATGCCGTAGGAACAAATGGCGGGCCAGCGACGATGGTCGATAGATGCTCTTCCAACAGGGTAGCTCTTGTGCATGCCGTCGTTTCTCCCCCCGCTTGGCTTTCTCAATAACGGCTGGCGTCACAGTTACTATGGCAACCGTTTGATGAACGAGCAGAAAGGGCCAGTTTTGTAATAACGCACTTGGCACACATCAGTTTCTTTCTCTGCCTTTTACCGAAGCTGAGTATTTTATTCCATTATGCAGAAGCAATTCGTCAACGCCTCCTTGATAAAGAGATTCATCTTGCGCGCAGGGTGACTCTGGGGGGCCTCTCACCGGGCTCAACCGCAAGGGAAAGGCTGTCCAGCTGGGCGTCGACGCCTTCAACTACGCATGCGCCTCGCCGCGAACACCGACCGCATTTACGAGGGTGTCCTCTTTTATGCCTTGGATAAGGCGCGCCATGCGTTTCCAACAATGCTGGGAGCCGTTAGACACCACCCAGGAGCTTCGTACCTATTTTACTCCCAGCATTTTGACAGAAGCACCTCGGTCTGAAATACCGCTCTTTGAATCCACGTGTGTGAGCTATACAGGCCAGGCTGGGGCAAAAGAAAAAACAGCGCCGACTCCATCCGTTGCAAATGAAGTCAGCTTCACGCAAGGCTTCCTAAACTCGACTTCCACAGTATAACTGGATTTAAAACACTTGAGAGATCGTCCTTTTAAGCGTATTAAGCCCACTGCTGCCTAGGAAACAAGCATTTCCCAAACCTATGCTTTAGTGCATGATAATATCCAAAGCATGAATATTTTACTGCGAAGACACTTCTGTCATAAATGTCATTTAAAAGGATTGTGGACAGATTGTGTCAACAGAGCGTGTAAGTATGGTCTGTCAATAGTTAAAAAGAAAAAAAACATTGACACGACTGTGTTTCGAAGCCGCACCAGAACAAACAGATCAGCTTCCATGGGGCAAGCACGACAATCGCCGATTTAGCCTTAATTTTCTTTTCACGACGAGGAAAAATACTGGTGTAAATAAATAAAATTAAGTGCAATACCGCTCAGAGCTCAAGACAAACGTAAGGCTGCACTGGGTTTAAAAAGTTTAGGTCCGCTAGTACGATCAAAATGAGCATCCATTAAGGTTTCTCACTTTGGGTATTATAGCTTATTTTCGGGTGAGTAACACTTTGAATGAAATACTCCCTCGCCAAGCGAGCATGCACGTCGGCGTGTCTCACTGTGATTCTCATTTTCCTCGCTCGTGTAGTCAAAGAAACATGATTAGGATGGCACACTATTTGTTTTCTGAAAGGCAGTAACCATATGCCATACGCCAGAATTGGCAGGCTATATTTTAAAATTCTCTGTAAAATATAACAAAGAAATACTGCATCCCAGCAGTCAAGAAGTACACTGGCTTCCGATTCACGGTAAATCAAGCAGTCCAATGACCATGGGGAAAAGAAGCATTTCTTACCAACCATGGCATAAGAGGTAATGTACCACTGTATAAAAGAAAGGAGAAACTGTTGCCAGACGATCGTGCCCGCATCTTCTTAACTCTTATTAGGATATTTTTACATGTTCGTGCTAAGTGTAATGAATGATACACAAGCACTGGCTACGTAATATAATCAGATTTTTTAAAGGTGTGTTTGGGTTACAGTACTTAAGTGTTTCATTCGGAATCTCCCTTTTAACATGATAAAAAAGCCCGACCACTTGCATGGCGCTATACGTTACCAACAAATCTCGCACGTAATAACACAGTGTACTTGGAAACCCATACGCAGTGAATGATTCCTTTGATAACATAACAACATAAAACTGCACACTAATTGAAGTAAAAATAAATGGCTGAAGCCAAATCCTCCCCCTTTTCACTACGAAACAAATTTGTACGACTCGTTTTATCTCGAGCCACACTCCAGCCGAAAACAGCTTGAAATCAGACAACTTTCTGCTCGCTAACCCTTGACAGGGATAGAGCTCTCAATACATGCGAGACTTCTGCAACAATGAACAAACTGTACACACATGAACGCGCAAACATTAATAAATAAAGGTAAGCTCCCTTTCTTGTTTTCAGCTGCATACGTTCACATTCATTACTCCAGTAATCATTCGTATCCTTGTATTGTTCGAGCGATACTCCAAATCTCGCAGGTCTGACAGACGACAAAATATTTTTGAAAAGGGAAGATACGTTTCTGCAGGCCACATGCCCGCGCCCCGAACATTTGTGCCGTTTGACTTCGCTGGGCGTTTGCTTACAAATTCGAGTAACACCTTCGATTGCCTCTGAAAAGTATTCCTTGTAATGAGAGAAAATGGCTATATCGCCAGTGTAAGAGAATACCTTTACATCACTTTTCATATGTCTAGATCATCTAATCCTTTCATTCTAAATCAGGTTTGAACTACGTTGCTCTATGTAGATGCAAATAACCGAGTAGAAAGCGAAAATCCTTGTTTAACAGAAGATTTGAAATGAAAGCCTTTTCTGTGACCTAATTATTTAGTATGATGCTAGTGGAATGGTTTGCGTAAAGAATTTGAACTCCCGTTATTATTACTGAGACTAAATTTAAATAATTCAATACTGAAAATAGAATTTGGCAGCTAACCTGGTCAAAAGCTTTCTTGTGGGCTAGTTCCAGCATAGCAGCATGATAATCAAACGCGTTGCAGCAATCACAAATACGTCAAATATTAAGCTAAGCATAACAAAAAACGTAGTAAACCAAATCTAAAATTATTTAGGCATGTTCTGAATCATGCTTCTTCTTGTATGCCCGGGCTTAGCCAAAGTGTACATATTAATGTTTTTCATTCCTATAAATCTAGGACGCTTATGCCGCCTAATCTATTTTAATGCTCTCCGGATTCCCGTGTTTCCACAAAATAGTGCAGTATTTTATTATGTGACATCATATTTTAACCGCAAAAGGCCGCCTTTTTCGGCATGCGAAGCAAATCTACCAAGCACTTGAGTTGGGTTTACAGCCAAATTTAAACATTGACCACGCAGTGAAACTAGCGATGTCTCTGACATTTCTGAAACCATATGCCCTTTCACACTACTCTATGGTGTAAACAGAGTAGCCGTGGCCTTATTTCTACCACCATAGTTGTGCCAATCATTCCAAAACCACCGTCCAGAGGGCACTCATTTTGCTGTTCAGATTATTTGTATATCGTCTGAAGCCAAATATAGAAGGTTACTTTTTGAGCCGTATAGTTGGTTTTGATATTGTTGAATTGCGGACCCATGTACGAATTCAATTGTCGAGGTTGGAAGGTAACAGCATCTCGTGCTTATAATGACAACTCTTTTCTTCGAATATTTATGTCAATATTTAATTATTTAATGAATGCACAAAGACAACTACATTATGGTAATAATATTTATTGATTCTGACCTCTACAAACGGATTTCTAGAAAGCTTTTGTGTTAGTACTCTACTTCAGTTGGTCAACAGAGCTTTATGGCTTATAATTTAAGGAGTTTCATATCCAGAATCCCATCAGACTATGAGAAACATCGGACTGGAGGCTTGTAGATAATTTCGGTCATATGTAGTTCCTTAATGGGCACTAACACCACAGTACTATCCTACGTAAGTAATATCGTAAAAATATGTTTGGGCCACAACAAGCGTAGGTTAATTGCTTCGCAGCAAAATAATTGTGATAACAGCAGGAAACAAAAACAGCAACCTCATAATGAAAGTGCTCCTTTTCTGGCTTCCATGTCCACAATTTGCGTATGTAAATCATTCAACAACAGTAACTTATACGTCTTAAAGCGTTGCTTTGAAAGCATCATGACTTCAAACCATTGCAAGGCAGACACGAAAACAGAGATGACATATTTATTGCAACAAATCGTTCATAGCAAAACTGAATAAAATTTATAAAAAGAAGACTTTTATTTTATACAATTTATACACAAAACCTTGTATATCTTCAGATCAAATGCACGCCGGAACCGTTCAGTCACAGAAAATCTGCAAAATAAAGAGGAACGAACACAGAAGCGTGGGGACCTTTTGTAAAACTCGTCTCCTGACTTCTGCCAAAACAAATATAGTTCGATGTCCAGCTTTCTAATTAGCACCTACTTTGGTGGAAATGTGGAGTCAAATTGTGTAACGATTTAATTCACAAATATAAAAGGCTTCCGCTCATTAGGATACACGCCAAGGATTTCCTAGTATCGTTTGCATCCGTCTATCTATTTCGAACGTAATGCAGTCACAGTTTAGGAACATGGCAGAGGGGCTTCCATGTATGCAGAAAAACAAACAAATCATGATCAAAACAGCTAGTCATTGAACATCATGTTCTAAGGCATTTGAACAAGACATGACGAAACTAATTCCACCCTGGTTTGATGCGCCGAAAAAAGGAAATGTGAAGATATTAGTTCGCCAAGATATGGTGTTAGTGAATTTGTGCTCCTCTTCCTTGTTCAGCTGCCCTTTATCGGCTAAGATACAGATCAGGAGCTATTGATATTTTCTTAGTATTTACAAGAAAGAGATACTGATATTTTACGCCGAGTTTTAATAAATTGTATATAACGCTAGTGAGTGCGCTATACGGTATTTGAAAAATCTATGGCTGGTTTATGCGCTTTAACATCTCAATGCGACACAGGCTAGAATAGATGCCATAGTGGAAGGCTCCGAGAAGTTCGACCACCTTCTTCAATATGTACTGGCATTGCACAACACACGAGCGCCTTGCGTTTTGTCTCCATTTAAAAGCGTCCGCTGCGGCCAGGATTAGACCTAATCATTTGGTACAGTACTCGAGCACCTCAATCACAACGCCACCGTGGAGGGGTATTTAAAAAATGTGCATACGCCCTGTGCTGCATATAATTTGAAATTGCCTTGGCTGAGGAACAGTGTCATGAAAAGGCAGTTGTGTGGAGTAGATGGTTGGAAAGCAAAGTGCTTCTGTATCCACTGTATCTTTTATAATAAAATAGCTTGCATTTTTTGAAGTAGTAGGAAACAAGTTAAGGAAATGTATGACGTGTGATCGAAACTCTTAAGAATCTGGTCTTCACCAACGACTTCGCATAAACATCAGTACCGAAATGAAATTTTCAGTGCGCTGTCTCCACCATCATATTAAGAGATGCCATTGGGCGCAAAAAGTTGAACAGATTTTCGCCGCGCTGATACCACGCAGTGGCCTGAAATGGACCACAATTCAAGGGGGCCTGCTCACCTCCTCTTCTCCTGACACTATCGCGCCTCTTTGCCTCTAGACAGAGGCACCTAGTCACCGACATATTCTGGGAGGAAAAATTGCAAACATGGCGGCGATAACTTGCCACCGCCTTTAAAGTTGTTATATGTCATGTACCTTAAGTTGCCTAACAAAGAATTCAGGGTCAGAAAATTGTCAGCAGCATGTAATGGAAAATATTGCAGAACATGTGCACAGTCTACCTGTAAGCTCATACAAGCAGATTACGGTAAGAACCTAATTCAAATACACATAATAAAGACATTGACCACAAATTGTACAAAAAAAGGGAAGAAAAAAGTTTCCCCACCCTGGCAGACGGAATAACAGACCAGTCTTTTTAAACGCTACGAGATTCGGCTCACACATAGGGGCAGCAAATTTTTAGACTGCAGAAACAATGCAAAGTAAGCGTAAATGAAGTGTTTGTGTGTACATCTATTCTGAATTCGGGAAAAATTTAGCAAACATTGTGCTAAGTCACTCACGTGTTTCCTCGACTGAAGTATTATACGCAGCTGTGTTCACAAGCATTTGCGAGTCTCTGAAAAGAAAAAGACGGGAGTATAAGCCCGAACCTTATACATGTGACATTTCACGTTGTTGTCAGCGAAACCAGCAATTACATAAAACGTTTTCAATCATTCTGGGACAGAAAAAAAATTTACTATCTTCAACATCCTCTTTCAAACATAGGTACTGTCACAGCACTCTTCTATACTAACAATAAAATGATTGTCAGCAAGGTAGTAATGAGCACGAATAATGTACGCGCAATTTGAAGAGCCTCCACAACAGAAAAAACTCTGAACCAAAATGGGCCGCGCAAATATAGTGTAAGGATTAACTGCTTTAGTCATGCGTCAAGGCCACACTCTGTCTGGAAATAAAACAAAAATACCTCAGTTAAACTCCAGAACAACCAGCACAGTCGCAGTAATTATTCCGCATCAAAACCCAAGCGCAAATGGCCATTTTTTCTTGCGTTAGTAGCACGGTAGCACTCCACTTTAGGCAAGAAAACATTCAGTATGCCTCACTTCAGAGAACCGTGTTTCCAGCTTAACTCTCCCAAAGCTGCTGGGAAATAAACACCCCCACAACATCCGCCCTCCGGAAGGCTTCCACTTGCACATTATTTAAATGCCCCCGCCGCCTCCTCCCCCCCCCCCCCACACACACACACCAAGATTTGATAATGGGAAAGCGAGAAAGAAGTGGAATTTAAAAAAGAAGTCTAAGAGCGATCAGTGTAAAATCGCAATACTGCAAACGCAGATTTGCCGCACCGGCTCGTGTGGCCGATCGAAGAAAGCATCCCTTGTCTCGTCGCACTATTCCATCCACTGCCTGGAATTGTGGCAAACTCCCTGGCGGCATTACCTCGCCACATCGGCGAACTCGCCGTGTTTACAAAGTTATTGTTCTATCCGGTGTCACGAAACGCCACGCTTTGCTTTGAAGTTCAGAGCTGTTTAAATTTTCCCGCAGTTAGGATATCAGGCTATAGGAATCTGTATCCCTGCTTCATGTCAGCGGCATATTGTATAGGTGCAAGTGCAGTTTCCTTCTACAAAACCTCACAGCAGTAAGGTGGCTAGCGGAAGTGACTCACGTTTGTATCAACCTTGGCATCGAAATAGATCGCCACCGACGCTCGGTTTCATAGCTCCATTTTTGGTAGTGGCAAATAGCTGCGAAAGCTATTTTATCAACAAACGTAGAACGAAACACGGAAGGCCTGCTCGCAGAATTCCATTTGACGAATACACCAGATCAAAGCCTTGTCCGTTCTCTGTTGACCAAGCCAAGTGATTGGGGTGAAAGCATCTCTTAATAGATGTTCTTCAGCGGAACATTTAGATTTAAGCGTATGCACTAAAATGAAGAAGGCGCAGACTGACAGACTGACCAGAGACAACGGATTTGCAGTTCACAAATAGGACATCTTTACTTATAATTCACTTCATTTTCCCTACACACGCGAAATATTTTCGCATAGGTTCCACTTTTATGTACATGAATTAGAATGCCGTAAGAAATAAAATAGGTTTTGTGCGTTCAGGGTGCGAGCTCTTGAACCCTGAGGAGCAGTGAACTCGTACCACAGGTATAAATGGTGACTAAGTGCTGGTTTAGTTAGTTCTTGTCCGTTGTCATTGCTTATTTGTACCGCCTAATGGCGAATAGGAAAAAAACTGCAAATGTGTCTTGAAAAGATGTCCTTACCTCGTATTCCCAAAGAAACCTGGTTCATAAACGTAACAAAGAATAAGGCGTCCCGCTTGGCAGTACATCAAAGAACTTAGGTAAGGAACTCTCGACAACGCAAAAAATACGAATGACAGCTTCATCACTAAATCTCACCTTTGGCTAGCACGTCTTTTTCTCAGGAAGACGAAGGCGGCAACAGCTCCTATTATAATTAAAGTTGAAACCAACAGAATGCTTGTCACAATAGAACTAGTACTGCCAGCACCTGAAAGAATAAGGAAAAAGAGAAAGTGAAGTATAAGGAAAGTAAAACATGAAGCTAGAGCTCATCGTTAGCTTTCTGAACTCAACGCGCATCACAAATAATATGGTGCATAGTTTTCTGTTCTCTTAAATAACCACGAGCAAGCACTGCTCCACTTGTTCAAGCAAAGAGGAATACCGAACCTTTATATGATGGTAAAAAGATAGTTGCCACATTACGCTTTAGCATTATCACTGCTGCGGACTCTGCTGGTGGGATTCTTATGCCTGCATTATGAACCAATACCCTGTTTGCAAACAAAGGAGGCACTCAGCAGTCACTGCAGCTGACGTGGTGAGAAAGCAGCCTTAGCTCCAGTACGAATACATAGAAGCGTATCTTTTCAAATCAGTTTTCTGAGTTCACAGGGCCCCTATCATGTCTTCCTTTGGTGCAGAGCAACAATGAATATTCTAGAACAGATTGAGGGAGTATGAAATGTCATTTCGAAATAGGAGTATCTTCAAAATGGTGACAAAAATAAGTGTCCTGAAGCCATACATGCCGTCGAGAGGCTCAATATCTGCTTTATGTTTCTCCATATCGCGCAAGATTCTCATGTAACCTCGATAAATGGCCACATGCGCGTAATTTGCTGGCTAATACTGGTCGTTCAAGGCATGCAGCCTTAGCAAACATCATGACAAATGAACGAAACGGCCCACTGTAGCCGACGAGGGCACAGACGATGCCGGCGTCCGCGAACGGGGCATGTGTGAGTATGCAGAGGATCTTGGTGGTCTGGTGGCCGCGGTTCCTTTAACGTGCTGAATGGGGACTACCTTAATCTCAAAAGCTTGTATCATTTGGTCGGCAGTATTTAAGAGGGATTGTAGCCGGCACGGCAGAATGTGGGAATTCGCGAGAAGCTGTCGCGATTTCAAAAAGCACCGAACGGATAAAGAACATCCGAATAGGGATATGTATTTCCACAGAAAATGTTTGCAGTGGTGCTGGAAAGTCATCTGTATCTTTAGTCGCTTTAGCTAATGATGGATCCAGGTTTTGAGCTCTATGTTTATGTCAGTATTTACAACACACATTTATTTTGTTGCTCCAAATATATAATAATTTCAAAATGATATTATTTTTGTCCCACTTTTTCTTCAAAGCTTCGGCTAATTTTTGGCCAACGGCCACCTTCGTTTGAGCTTTCTGAGACAGGAAAATACTTTTGGTAACTTTTTCTTGCACGTATTTTTGTGCTTCGTACTCCTGACTTGCGTCTCCCGTACGTCTCTCGGTGTTTTAAAAATACTGGTCTCTGTAATGAGATTTCATATTTTTGCAATCTTTTCTACAGCGTTCATAGTTACTCTGGAAATAATGACATTATAGGTATCCTGTGCAACCAAAAAACTGCTTTGAAATCATTTGGTTTATTATATTCCTAGGGGCGATAAACCTTTCTTTCGCCACCAGTTGGCCTAGCCTGGCGATGGCAGGGCCATCGCACCTTGCTTACGTCACAGATCAGCGTTGGTCAATAGCCTGGGGACAGAGCTACTTTCAGGACCAATGAGAATGACACCATAAGAAACTATGTCGGATTTGCTTAATACAGCAGAGGTCGTCCCTTCACACCTACTTTCTGCACACGATCGATCTCACATCTGCTCTCGACAAGTGCCGCCAGGTGGACATCTTATCCCTTGATTTATCAAAAGGATTTGATCCCGTATCGCACCCGAAACAGATGTTTAAGCTTCGCCACTTTCTTGGTTACAATAGAGGAACAAACTGGATAAAAGGTTATCTTTATGACTGCTACCAATACGTGCACTATGACGGTCAAGCATCGCAGAAAGTAATGTCCGGCGTACCCCAAAGAACGCTAATAGCAATTACTTTATTTCTTCGTTAGATTAACGACCTAACATCAAATTTCAACGAAACAGTTCGAATATTCACAAATGAGTGCGTTGTTTACAAAGAAATAAAGTCACATGACGATCAGATAAATCTAAACAAGGCAATTGGTCAAAAAGCAAAATGTTGAAAGTGGTAAACGACTGAATCTCAGGTAATCACTTTCTATGATTTGTCAATGGAACAGACCCCGCTTGTCTTCCAATATTAAGCTGAAAATAAGTCATTAAATGCAGTTAAGTTATACAAATATCTCGTTGTCATCATCTCCTTCGATTTGAAATAGAATTTATCAAAAGCATTTTCCATCTTTTTTCTCTTAAGTAGTCAATCCTGTCTGCCTCCTCCGACACCAAGTAGCTAACATGTTTTCTTCTTGTATGGTCTGTGCTTGAGTACAACATCTTGCGTTGGTTTCCGCACACACAGCAATGCATAAATAAGTAAGAAAGGGAACACCGGGAAAGCCGCAAGGTTTATATTTGAGATAATTTACCGTATTTACTCCCTAACTGAGGTTTTCAGCAATGCGAACCTCGCTACTATTGTGATCGTGCCCGAAATTCGCGCCTCAAGTTCCTCTTACTTACGATAAAAGATGCTTGAAAACAGATTCTGAGCTTTACTTAGTTCCTTCCTCTAAAATAAATACAAAAACCAAACATGCACAGCATTTAGTTGAGTATAAATTGCACACTGACACCTTTATTAATACTTTCTCGCGCTAGCAATTAGAGAATGGAATGTGCTAGCTAAGGATGCTGTAGCTCTGAATCCTTTCGCAGTTTTCTTTCTAACCTGCCGTAATAGCTTACTACCTGTCGTGCGACGGGTAGCAACCGCAGATCCGTGCTATAAAAGAGCAATAACTATAGGAGAATAAGGTCGGGA
Source organism: Amblyomma maculatum (assembly GCA_023969395.1). Lineage (NCBI taxonomy): Eukaryota > Metazoa > Arthropoda > Arachnida > Ixodida > Ixodidae > Amblyomma > Amblyomma maculatum. Next base: position 38,944 of record JAJIZL010027590.1, on the reverse strand, counting down.
TAGAGCGCATTTGGTAAGGACTTGAATATTATGACTAGCAGCTTAGCGGTATCGCTCAAGAGGAAATTATAAACTAGTAGCTTCTTACCGGTACTCAGCTATGGGGCTAAAACGCGTAGACTAACGAAAGGTTTCTACCTAAGGTGAGGACAACGCAGAGTGCTATAGAGCAAAAAATGGTAGGTGGAATCTTAAGAGTTAGGAAGCGTGCTTAGTGGGTCAGAGAATAACTCGAGTTAATGATATTATAGTGGACATCAAGAAAAAGAAATGGGCATGGGCTGGGCATGTAGTGCGAAGGGAGGATAACCAATTTTTGCTTAAGGTAACAAAGTGGATTGCAAGGGAAGGAAAGCGTAGCAGGGAACGGCAGAAAATTAGGTGGGCGGATGAGGTTAAAAAGTTCCCAGTAGTCGAGCGGATGCACCTAGCATAGGACCAGGTTAATTCGAGTGGCCTTCGGCCTGCAGTTGAGCACAGTCCTGCTGAAGATGACGATGAATCCTTTACCTTAATCCCAAACCCTGACTTTTCTGTACTGCTGTCAGCAAATTTGATGTCATCGGTACACATGTTGCAATGTATGCCACACGATAAAAATGGGAATTACAACACATGATGAATACTATGCATTGTTGTTTTTTTTCGATGCGCAAGTTTCATTTGGTGCTTGTATATTTTTCGATCTAGAAGACAGATCTAGAAGACAGAGAGCCCGAAGAGATGTGGACCAATGTTCGTGATATAATACAAGAAGTTGCTACTAACGTAGTTCCAAAGCAAAAGAAATGCAAGAAAGCAAAGTGGTTATCTCAAGAGGCTTTGCAAATAGCTGAGGAAAGGAGGATGGCAAAAGTTATGGGGGAAAGAGAAAGATACAAGGTTCTCAATGCGGATTTTCAGAAAATAGCAAGGAGAGATAAGAATGCCTTCCTGAGCATACAGTGCCAAGCAGTTGAGGACAACAGCCAATTAAGGAACACAAGAGCTCTGTATAAGACAATCAAAGATATCAAAGGAAGCTTCTGTGCTAAGCTGGGCGTGATAAAGGACAAACGAGGCAAGGACCTCACTGAAGCCTCAGAAATAAAGAAGAGGTGGCAGGAATACACAGAATAACTGTACAAGAAGGACGTTGGGTTTGTGATTACTGATCTCGAGCCGGGCATCCTGAAGAGTGAAGTTGAATGGGACTTAGCCAGCCTTGCTAAGAACAAAGCTAGCGGAATTGATGGCATTCCAGCTGAGTTGCTTCAAAACCTCAACCATGACGCTGTTAACATTCTGCATACATTATGTCAGAAGATTTGGACAACCCTGCAGTGGCCACAGGATTGGAGGAGGTCAGTTTACATCCCCATTCCAAAGAAAGGCAGTGCCAAAGATTGTTCCAACTACCGCACGATCGCGCTTATTTCGCATGCTAGCAAGGTGATGTTGAAAATCCTCCAAGGTAGGCTGCAGCAGTATGTGGATCGGGAGCTTCCGGACGTGCAAGCAGGGTTTCGCAAGGGCAGAGGAACTAGAGACCAAATTGCCAACCTTCACTGGATCATGGAAAAAGCAAGAGAGTTCCAGAAACCCATCTACTTCTGCTTTATTGATTATGCAAAAGCGTTTGACTGCGTAGATCTCAGCAGATTGTGGCAAGCTCTCCAAGAGATAAGAGTTCCAATTCACCTCATCTGTCTCCTCAGGAACCTGTATGAAGGGCAAGAGGCCACAGTCAGAACTGGGCATGGCCTTACTGATTGGTTTGCGATCGAGAAAGGAGTGAGGCAAGGCTGCATACTGTCGCCCTGCCTATTTAACCTATATGCAGATTGCATCATGAGGAAGGCCGGTCTGGACGAGTCTTCAGCTGGAGTGAAGATTGCTGGAAAACGTATCAACAACCTTAGATATGCGGATGATACCACTTTAATGGCAGAAAGTGAAGTGGAACTCAAGAGACTTCTGATGCGCGTACAAGAAGAGAGTGAGAAGTTTGGGCTTAAACTGAACATTAAAACGACAAAGATCATGGCGTCTTGCCCTATCAAGTCCTGGAGCATCAATGGACAAGAAGTGGAAGCTGTGACAGATTTTCTGTTCTTGGGCTCCAAGATTACCTGGGAAGGAGACTGCAGCCATGAAATTAGGAGACGCCTGCTTCTGGGAAAGAGAGCAATGGTTAGCCTTGACCGCCTAGTAAAGAGCAGATACATTAGTCTGCCAACCAAGATCCGTATAACTCGTGCTATGGTCTTTCCAGTTGTGATGTATGGATGCGAGAGTTGGACTGTGAAAAAGGCTGACCGCCGAAGAATTGACGCGTTTGAATTGTGGTGCTGGCGAAGACTCTTGAGAGTTCCTTGGACTGCCAGAAGATCAAATCAGTCGGTATTGTCGACCATAAACCCTGACTGCTCATTGGATGGTCAAATTCTAAAGGTAAAGCTCAGCTACTTTGGTCATCTGATGAGAAGAGAGGAGTCGCTGGAAAAAGATTTGATGTTGGGAAAGGTTGAGGGTCGCCGTTGAAGGGGTAGGCAGCGAACGCGATGCTTAGATGGCATCCTCGAGGCACTGCAGATGAAGTTATGTGATGTTAGGAAGATGGTGAGAGACCGGAAAGCGTGGCGTGACATGGTCCATAGGGTCACGAAGAGTCGGACACGACTGAACGACTGAACTGATATTTCGTGATATACTTGTCATACCATGCTGCAGCAGCCTCGTAAGAGTCTAGCAGTATGTTCAAAATAAAATTTAATTAATTTGAGGAAAAATGTCTAGCATAAGCGCAGGGGAAACTGACTAAAGTGACTCTGATATTCCATCTATGCAACGGGGGAAATGGAGAATTTGGAGTAAACTGCTCGCACAGGAGTTCATTGCGATAACTCAAGGAACGCAATCAAATATAATTTTATGCACTGAAACCACTGCAACACTGCACTCAAAACAATCACTTTGTGGGCAATTCAGTAAAGCTTTCAGGTATATTAACGCTGAGATGAACAATCGGGAGTCACCTTTGACGGCCTGCTTGTTCTTCGTCGGATCAGCGATTACTTGACAGCGACTTCCTTTGAAACCCTCTGGACAATTGCAAACCGGGCTCCGTTCATGTTCGGTCCACGTACACACGCCTCCGTTCATGCACAAGAAGTCGGGGCATACTGTTTGAGAAAAAGATGAGCACAAAAAGTGTATGCCGTGAGACAGAAAAAGCACGTCATTTGTCTAAGCCTACAGTACCTAGCGACAAGAATTTACACATTGTCAGGACCTGGAAGCTGACAATGCAAGCACCTGCAAGCTGGAAGCACAAAAGAGCCATCAATGTGCGTTTCTTTGTCAAAAACAACGTTTTAGAAACCCAGCACAGTTACTATATGCCAGCGCGTTATTAGCACATCTGGAAAAACAGTCGTCGGAAGCCACACTCACGAGGTTTCTGATCTTCACTTTTCTTCCCCCGTCTTGCCTCATAAATATAATTACTACCTATGGATTCCTTCAAAAAATGTAATCGATTGCTTTGGAAAAAATAATCTGTTGACAAGACGTTCTATTTAGCGTGTTAACATCAAGGCTTAGGTTTTGTGTTCCTGCTGCGTTTAGTTTTTTCTCTGCCATAAAGAATTGTTTGACAAACGTTTCATTTAAGTACTGTTTGCTGACATTCATGCTTAGGCTTTGTGTACCTGCTGCTTTCAGTTTTTTCTTGTATTGTGAATGCCAGTGTTCTAGTGTCTTTCGGCTGATTAACATAAAACGACCTAAAAAGGTCTGCACTATCATGGACAAAAATATAGCCTTAGCTCCTGCCACTTCATGTGTCCGATAAAAAAGAGTTCATTCCGTTCATGTTGAGAGGTACAGAACTCTTGCGCGGCTTTCTTAGGGGACATTTCCCAAATTAAACTTGGCTGAGTAGCAGTCAGTGCGTGCTCTGTTATCAATACATAGGCAAAGAAACGAACATGCCACAAAATTTAGGTAACTAATTAAAGTAGTTTTTTTTTCATTGGTGTTAACCACTCTCCTCATTTTTTGCTGACATTCGAAGCAGTTGATTAAGGCGTTGTCAAGACTTAGAGTTTTGGAAAGAAAGGTTTGTATGAAACAAAGTAGAAAGAAAATGATCACTGAGAGCTATTCTTTGCACAACACTTGCGAGCCAAAAGCAATACATAAGCATAGTAATTAGTGGCCTATTCATTAGTCTAACCTTCTACATATTTAGCGTGTATGACACCTTGTAGTCATCTAAGATGTCTCGTTGAATAATGGCAATTTCGGTTAAACCGTTATTCACCGTCTTAACCGAAATTATTCATGGGAAAATCCGCTACTTCACTACTTCTTAGTTTTTTTTTTCTGACTAGACCTTCAATATCATCATCAGCTGTCTTACTACACCCGCCAGTTAACTCGGTCCTATGCCAGCTGTATCTATTTGATCACCACAAATATCCTGATTTTACCTGTTCGCCTAATTTTCTGCTACCAACTGCTACCAACTGCTAGTCTTGCCTTCCGCTGAAAGGCCCTAAACATGAATACTTCTCTTGTAACTTCGGATTACGTCATCAGTTTTAACGAAGCGGTCTAAGCTGCCTTCGAAAGTGCGCAGCGTCGCGAAAATAAATTGCGCTGGGAATGTGGCAATAAACCAAGATTTTGGAAGTAGCAACGGCAACCTCTCGAACTGAACATACCGCCCTACAATTAACAATCACGACTGAGAATATGAACGGCAGTTACCTTTTACGGCTTTAAATATCGCTTGCAATTTTTCTCCTCTTACACGTTTATCAGTGTCTGTCCTAAAGCAGGTTACCTAGGCACCACCAAAAAAGAACTTAGTTAAAAGAAAAAACCTCTGCTTGAAGGCAGCGATGTGGGTATCGAAACTGCGTCTACGCAGTTGTTCAGTGTCTAGACTGACGCTTATTTTCCAGCATTTGAAAATATTACCCGAGGCTGCGGCTACAACAAAATAATTCAAGGCATTGCTCTCCGGTATTGTAATCTTGGGGCAGGAGTGAGAAATCAAATCTACGCTTTTATATAAAAAAAAATAAAATGATTCCTTGGGAACATGAATGCACCTAACAAAAAAATCAGACGTTCAATTGGCATTCTTTATTCACCAATACCTTTTACAGTCTGCGTTGCTTTCGTTCAGATGTTGTAAACATTATTGTGGCTATCCTACAAATAAGAATGAAAAGGCTTTCCTAAAACGTTCGCACTGCCAAGAGAAAAATCAAGAACTCACTAAAACAATTGACACAATTTCCACAACTTGTTTCGGTTTCGTCGTTGTGCTATATTTTATCACTCAGCTCAGGGAATATTTATAATAAATGTTTGCAACTGACGGGCATTCAGCTGACCGAATGACAAGACATACGTTTTAACCTTTTGTTCAGATTAATTTGCTACAGTGAAATTATTCGCAGTGCGCTTGATATCAAAATACCTTAGCTATCGGCGCGTAAGAAAACAGTTGTGTAATTAAATTATCTGAATAATTGCCAGTATATAAACTTTAATCTTGCTCCAGTACATAATGTTTCGTATACGTACCCCCACATATGGACTCATCTGCGCCTCCAAAGCAGTCATCGTGTTCATCGCAGAGAAATGAACGCGGGAAGCAAGCACCGGGGTACTCTCCCGCACAGTAGAATTCATCATCCGAGCATTGAGGTGCATTTCCTGCAGTGCAGGTATAAAAAATGATACAGTCGAAAATTAAAAATGTGATTTGGGCGCCATTTAGCATTCCACAATGCCGTAGATACGGTAGAGAGAACACAAACATTAGATTTTTCTGATGCAGAACAAGTCGAAAAGGCCGCAGTGAGTGAGCATTAGGTCCTGTATATTCTTTCTAGGTCTTGTTAAATTTGAGCCTCAATGTCATTGCTGTATAGTGAAAAATATTTAAAGCGAAAAAATTGGCTCTTGGGACCCATTTCAGTGGCTGGCGGGCTCGATTTTATACACGAGAAGAGATCGCTTCCTCAATCCTGTCAGCTGCAGCGTATATCGATAGCAAGAAAGGCCATATTTATTAGGGCTGTGCGATATGAACGGACGTAAAATCCTCCTGATGGTATACACTATCCCACAGCACTTCAATAATGGCTTTTTTAGTTCATACATGGAATTTGGGTGTTCGGTGCGCAACCTGCCATAGTTTAAATGTCGTCCCCAGGAACACGCACTTTTTTCTTAGGTGTGGCGATCAATTTCCTTTAAAAGCGCAGGTTTATTAATGAGTGCCTAACATATTAAGTAGTCGTCGCCTACCGAAATTTGTTTTTGGCCAAGTGTTCATTTTAGAAAAAAAAATATGATCAAGCTGTCCCTGACTGTAATTGTGCACATGATACGCGATTATATTTACTCTGGTTTAAGACGCGCAGTGGCTTCATTTGGCTAGCTTTTTCAGAAATCAGTGGAGTGTTTTTACTAAACAGTGAAACTGAGTTTACTTTCTCGGAAAGATCACTTTCAGATTTTCGATCCACTTAGATGCAGCAAAGTGATAGTAGCGTTCAGCCGCCATCGTTGGCTCTTTTCCCAAGGCTCTTAGTTCCATTCTACTGAAATGGTTTATTATAAAATTTCAATCTTAAACAGCGGTAACTACTTTCTGGCTTTTTTTGTTCACAAGCATTCATCCGACCAGTGCTGTCAGTAGCAAAAAAATATTTGAAACAGTAATACAGCATCAATGGCGATATCGCAAGCTGGAACAAATTGAACTGGGAATTTTGCTTGAGTATTGCAACAAGAAATGAAGGGGCGAAATCAACGAAAAGGGAGTTAATTACATGTAGACCATTCTAAAATGATATTTGGCTACCAGTTAGCCAAAGGCTTTATTTCTTTTCTTTCTTTAGACGTGTCGAAATTGTCCTGCGGATAATATTTGCGAAGAGAAATTTTTATGTAAGCGGACAACATGTGCTCTTTACGCATGATCAAGGAGTATATCCCTTATCGATTGCTCAGAAATATGCGACCATCACGAAAGGTAGGAAGATCAGCAGTTTTATGATCGGAATTATTATATGTTCCCTAATTCTCACTGTTCACTACTAAACTTTATTCTGTCCTATTGTTAGCTTACAATTGGAGCACGTGGCTGCCAAGATGGTATGCCAAAGTTTCCTCGCCGATGCATACGTACCGCACTTTTCGTCTAGTCCATTGGGGCAGTCGCGAACACCGTCGCACAGAAGCAGTGCCGGAATGCAGGTGGCACCGTCTCGGCAGTCAAAATGGCCGCGCGAACACTCCCCTGAAGGCTTCGGTTTTGGTGGTGCCGCAGTAGGAGGCACAGTTGTCGGTGTTAAAGGCATGTCCTCTTTCGTGGGGGCTGTCGGCCACTCTGAAATCATCGGATTGAAAGCGCAAGACACTTAGAACTAAAGCGCCAAGTCTCGACATTGTTAGTAAGAATACATATGATTTCAAATGAATTGAGCAAGATATAAATTTAATCCTACAAATCTAAGCACTATCCGGAGGACAAGCACTGCTTAGTTCTTTTCTTTAAATTATGTCAAAGAAAAATGCCTTGGAGGGCAGCTTGCGAATCGTAAAATTGTCACTATAGTGTTCTGGCCTTTTATCTGCTCTTGAAAACTCTAACGAAATATAATTTTATTAGTATCTAATGTTTGGCTAACTAGGAGGAGGAGGAAGATGAGGTGGAAAGGTAGGGAGGTTAACCAGTAAAAGCAACCGGTTTGCTACCCTGCACTGGGGAAGGGGATGAGTGGATATAAAAAATGTGAGAGAAGGATAGTTGAATTTAGTACAGTCAACAGACACGCCACAACACATCACGTAACAGTCATGTCATAGCAAACTCATAGTCTTTCGATTAGGCCTGTGCTTCTCATAAAGTGGATCAGTGCCTGGGAGGCCTTCATCGCAAACTAGCTTTCTTAATAAAGTGTGCACGAAGACATCACATAGGCTACATGCGTATTTATTTTTAAGCCCAAAGCCAACCTGTTTAGAAGTTATGTAATCTTATTTTATTTGCTTGCTCTTATAAGTGAAAAGCAGACACTTCGAAAAGAAGCAGCGCTGCCCTGTTCATATTCAAATATTAGAGTATTCGTATTAAATATACCCCCTAACAATTTAAGACATTTTTCCCTAAATATCTGGTAAAATCTTCCACATCTATCTCAAATTGACAAACAATTTCTGTAAAGGAATTGCATATATTTAATTTAAAAGGTGCCTTCTTTCAATTTATAATGTAGACACTGCACTGCAATAAGTTGGCGAAGTTGGCGAGTCCGAGACCTGGTTACATTGCTTTTAGGCTTTACCAAGCTATTTAGTGCATTTGTCGACAAACTGATATTTACTGGAGGTTTGACGTGCGCGCTGAGACCTGTGGCAATGCCTTACAGTGAGGAATAAGGTACTTTGGACTGATTTGCGACAGCGCGTTTTTCCGTGCGAAAAATCTTCATTGTCTCAAAGGTTCACTCTCATTGGGGTATCTACGAAGAGATAGTCGCAATATTAAAGCGTCAAACAACAAAAAAACACGCTTTAGGTGCTAAAACTTGTTCTTCTCGAAATTTGTTCTGAAGTTTCTTTTCATAGTGTATTCCAGCTAAAATAGTATGTTTACCATACCATGCACGCCAATTTCCCGACTCAACGCCATGCTTGACCAGATTAAGCTGCACCAGAAATATGAAGAAAAAAAGGAATTGGATTTAATGTCACGCATCCAATAATCAGTGCTTTCTTGACCACTATTATATAAACGAAGTAACCTCGCCGCACATGTCTAAGCGAACTCAATGGAAAGCAAAAGTAAGATGAGCTAGTAGTCAGAAACACGGCGAAGATGCATATATAGTGCCGTTCAGCAAATAGTGTTGGCATCAGAAGGGAGTTGGTTACCTGTCTTCTTTTAGAATAGCATTTTGCGTACTGCAAGACGACGCTCATCCAGGCGACTATCAGTTACCATATTGCTTCCCTGACGCCTCTTACCACTTGGTCATTGCCGTAAGGCCGCACACGGTGCTCCAAAGAAGTATTACCGCATATGAATGACTGCCATATGTTAGGATAAATGTGCTGTTGGAACCTACTTGTATGACTGGCTACTTCTATAGCAGAGAATGGCCGTCAAAATACCAATTAATCATAAGAAGAACACTAGAGTAGAATAACGGCTGGCTTCACGGTAAGAGCTCCTTAATGCGGCAGGACCTGGCCGCGAAAATTTGGTGAATACGGGAGAGAGATGATTTTTCTCAGTCAAGTCCAAATATGCTCTTCTTCGAGGGTCGCCACCTCCGAGTTCAATTTTAGATTTTCTTCAGTTTCATCACATCCTCCAGTGAATTAGTTTGCTAGTTTGTATATTTCTATATTTTCGTCAAAACATTTTCATTTGTCACTGCTTATTTAAAGCCCTTTTCTTTATTTGCCTATGTTAGCTGCTACGTGTCCGTAGTCTTCTAATATAATTGATTACTTAACTACAACAGTGACACGCAGAGCCCCCGTCAATTTCTGGAAGCTCTGAGTCCTAATCAAGATTGCTCCAAATGTCACACACTCACCTTCCCTTTTGTTATAGACACAAGTACTAACAAAACTTATCTTCTAAAACCAAACATAGTACCTTTACAAAGTATTTGCACACTAGTCGTATAATTTTAAACGTCAATCACATGAAAATTATTCTGGCCTTTAGAAAATATTGGCAGCAAGCTACTCAGTGCAGCACACATTTTGGCTTGTATATAAAATTTCATATTGTAATAAGGAAATCCGCAGTTAACTGATGTTTTGAAATATTGGTCAACTGCACTATATTTAACAGCTATATATAACAATTTAGAAATCTTGAAGATTACTAACTATAGTTTGTCAGTTGTTACCTAATGGGAGTGAGCTTTGTGTTCGTGAGCAAACGAATTTCAAGAGGTACATTTTCTAAATTAGTGTATATATCAAGTGCAGGAGAACTTGATTAAAGAAAGCATCCTCAAAAATGCCTGAATTCTTTTCCCACGGTAATTTCCTGGTGCTGTATAGAAAACTGAACCTCAACTAAAAAGGCCTCATGTTTCAAGATTCCCAGAAGAAACATTTCAATTAATATGACCAACTGATGAAAACAACGCTATAAAAGGACATTGATTACCTGTTTCTGTTGCAGCTGTCGTTTCAGTCGTAGAAGTATCGACTTCAACTGGCGTTGATGATAGCGGTCGCGATGACGTTGCTGTAAAATAATTTTTTATTTCACTGCCTAAAACACAGTAATCATTTGTTTCCAAAAAGCAGCTTGCCATTTCCTATTTTCATTCACCTATATTTTAGAAACAGTCCTTCAACAATCCAAATAAAATTTATCTACTGAAGATTCAGCATCCAAGGAGCACTTACTAGGACATTTCACCCTTTATGAGTGCTGTTTAAATTAAATTCCTCATGTATATGGCTGGCTGCAAAGGATACTTCATCAGCTGTAATTAAAAATGTTGCGTTTAACGCGCAATAACACAGCAACTTTGGGAACATTGCTCTTCTGGGTTAATTTTAAAATAAAAATTATTGATGTGTTTTAGGTCGCAAATGTTTACTTTCCATCATGGTTGCCTACATAAATGAACGCACACTCACTTGCACTGGGAACGCTTGTGGTACCGTGTGCATCAGCTGTACACTTAGCCGGCCTGACGTCGATGTCGTCGATAGCAATATTTCCCGTAAACTTCGTTGCTCGAGCAGTGATCCTTATCTGTGTACCACAGAGAGATGCGTTAGCAAAATGAGCCTCATGAAATTAAAGGTGGCCAATTGAAGTGCATAAATATTGGCAAAGCGTCTGTGACATTCAAGATTTTACAAGCTTTCGCCGCTTTTATGCTTTTAATGCGCTTCTGTCTTCAGTGGCATTGGTGAATGCGATCTCATTGATTGAAACCCTGACTCATGGTTACAAGTATAAACGCTATCTAGACCATGCCTACCGTTAATATACAGACTTTTTTTAACCAGTCAGTCAAAACAGCAAATGTATAGAACTATCAGTATTACTAGCATTGTAAGCATGCATTCACGCTAATAAAGCAAAATTGCCATTTCTCTTCATTCTTGCATCCTTGATAACAATAGACCACGAGCCACCAACTACCCGCTTCATCAAGGAAAATATTGCTAAAAATACGAAGACACAAAATGACTACCACAAAATTCAACGTAGGATGGTCACTGTAAACGAAACAACAGACAAGAATTAAAAAAAAAGGTTCTAATTAACCCCATATCTCGCTCAAGGGATAGGAAAAAATTCAAAATATTCGGACTTAATAGAGCCATATGTTAATGATGCTCAGTGTCACTGCAGGCAAGTAGTCAAGAGAAGCAGACAGTTCCGGTAACTGGGCTACCATACATTGAGCGCCGTTCTTGACGCGCTTCAATCTGGCTGAAAAGCACATAGCCGCTGCATTTTTCTTCAAGACTGCTAGTCTAGGAAATGTGTACACAGTGAAAGTACCGTACTCTGTAGCGTGAAGTGTATGTTTAGTAGAAGCAGTGCATTCCAGAGCTCCTATTTACAATAAACTCTGCAAGAAACATGGCAAACATGTATACTAAGACCTGCTCTACGACACGTTGATCATATTGCACAATTATCTACAGTTTTCAGCCACCGCGCTTTACATAATGTATTTTTGTGTCCATCCATGTGGTATTCATTCAAGAAAAAGCCCCGAGATAACGTTAACAGCAAAGGTATCTAAACGAATTCGACACCGGTACACCCGTGTGCGGATATATAATATATGGTTGGAATGATTGCATGGTTGGACGGAGGCAATAGTTAGGTTTTTTCGCCTACCATAGACGCTGTATGTAATGATTTGAATTCTTAGAAAACAAATACATAAAGACCGAAAACTGAGCATGTTGGTGAATGTTCATCTCAAAGCAACAAAAGCGCTACTCACAGCAACATATAGCTATGTGTCCTCCTCCTTGTGTTCTTGTGTGTAGCGCTTTTGTTATAAAGGCGAAAGCCTCTCTAGGCTCATGGAACGAGATCCCATGCACGAGGGTTGTGTGCGGGATTAGTGCGCGGGATCTGTGCGTCGGATCTGTGCATGAGATCTTTGCATTTGAATTGAGCGCTCATACGTCACTTGCTAATAACTGATGTATGAGGAAGGAAATTAGAAAAGAAAACGATTGATAGCGATTGGTAATAAATGAAAGTTACACGATAGATATCGAAAGAGGTAATGAATAATAATTACGACTAATAAAATTATAAAATGACTAAATAAGACAATGTAAAGAAAAAGACGTCAAACGACGACTTGTAAGGACCGCAACTGACTGGGAAGGAGTAAACATGCTTAGCTATTAGTGGTAATGACTACAATGACAAAGCATGATTCAGCATGACTACGGAAAGACCAATATGTCAAACGATGACTTGTACTCACCGTAACTAACTGCAAATGAGGAAATACGCTTAGCTATGTGGTAGTAATGAGTTGTAATGACGTAATAAGTAGTAATAAGTAGTAATGACTGCAATGATTAGGCACGACTAAGTATTGCCCGAGCATGACTACGGAATGACCAGTAAGTCAAACGACGATTTGCAATGACCGCAACACCGTGTAAATAAGTAAAAGGGCTTAGCGATGAGTGATAATGACTATAATGAGTAGGCATGAGTCATGACTACGAAACGACCAATATGTCCAACGACACTTGAAATGACCCTAACTGACTGAAAATTATAATAAAGTGATAGAGGAAGGCTAATCTTTTGCCGTTCTCCTCTAGAAAGACATCTAATAAACCCCCTAATTTTTGCGACAACATACAGAGTTTGTTTATTAAAACACGACTATCTCCAGTTCATACATCATGAGTGTTAATGCGCACCTAAACTCGAGCCTCAAATACCCAGGGGCTGCCTCCACCAGAGCGTATGAAGATGCGGCAGGTGTTACAAATGTCTACTCAAGCAAAACGGATGACGCAAATACCTATTCTGTCTATCACATAATGAAACAAAATTGCATAGCCAAAGTTCTCAGTGCACACGGTGTGTATGTATATACTTCGGGTATATGTGTGTATACTTTTTTCCTCAATTCTCAGTGATAGGTAACGTCAGTACTCAATGCAATTATCAGCTGTACTAGCTGGAGCAAATTGCACACGCTTATAAACACAGGAGCACTGAGAATCAGGATTTATGTTTGTCCTATCTGCGCCAGAAAGCCTGCAAAATACATATTTTCATCACATGCATTTCGGGAAAACATACCGCGAATTACTATGCCCAAAGCTACCTGGCTGTATGTTATACTTCATGCAAGGTTTTGCAGGTAACCCTCAGCTGGTTGTTTTCCTAATGCATTACCATGTTAAGGTGGCAGTCCTTCAAAACTGTTAGAATTTATGGAGAAAGGTAAAAGACTGACCGAGAACATGGAAGGTACATCGGCGCGCTCAAGACTGAACAGAGTCCATTCAGTTGATTCCGGGCTGTTGGCAACAGACGTATCACCGGCAGGGACACCTGACGTGTGGAGGAACGTGATGTTCAAGCTGGCTGGCGCTACGAAAGAAGCAGGGGAAAGAAAGAGGCATTTTAGTCTTAAAGCGTTGCTATTGCATTTCAGATCTGGCAAGATGCCGGATCAATATAATCTGAGAAAAGAATATACACTTTTTCAAATTTACTACGAAGTGTAATACGTCAGTTGCTCATGCGACTAAGGTCGTCTTTACGTGTACCTGTCTCTCTATAAAAATTTACGCTTACCACCTACCGTAGAGGTATCGCACATGTAATGTAACAGCTCGCATGAACACATATTTTAAAGGTCAAATTTATTCTTAAGCGTTTTACCTTCAAATAGTTTTGCAAGGAAAAGATACACAAATGATCGAAATGATAAAGTGTTTCGTTTCTTCAAGATTGTCTTCTACTACGCCAAACCTTTGACATGACACCAATGAGAAAACAGTGCCAGCATTTATGCAATGCATAACCAGTTTTATCACCATGCTGAGTCATTTTACGTTTGCTCAAGAAATTCAGTCAGGAACTGAATTTTTGCACTGCTGCTTGAAAGTATTGGCGACAAGGTGAGCTTGTATTATTAAATGTGAGATCAATTTAAAGAAACGACTTTTCGCAATAATATGCCGTCGTTTCTACATCGCGCGTATATTTTTCCTGATAACTGCTTCATAAAGCCGAGATGCAAAGCCCAGAAAGCTGTCAGTGGTCATCTAGTCTACATTTCCACAGTTGTACGTAGCTTCTCAACATTCTCCTCAACTCTGCTTGCTTTTTCGCCCCTTCCCTGAGACAGTGAACGATGCTTGATCAAATATATTCAGTTCGTACAATTTCAGCAGAATGAATTGGCCACTACCGGCTTCTTCTATGAATATCTGACAAGTCTAGAAGGGGGCCTTTGGCCGCCATTCAGCTCACTCATACCACTACCCTGATTCTTGCATCCATTAGGAAGCATAATGTCCTAACAAATTTCAGAAAATCTTCTTTGCTCATTACACCTTTAACTTGGCAAATGAGGCCAACTCTACGAAAGGAGAACCATACTATACCGCCCGTTGCGCAGAAGCCTCTCTATGGTTAACGCGGGTGGTTGATAAAATGGGTTTTTGGTATGTATAGATGAGTAATATTGTGTCAGCATCAAAAACGTTCATTCGTCAAAACAAAGTACAATTTTACATAGGCAACATACCCACACCAGGTATTCATTACCCTACATTTATTTAAATTTAAAGTTTAATTACAGACATATACAGGCAGTTGACCCCAGGCGAATAGCAACAAGGGTAGCTTGAGCGATGTCCGAGGCCCTGGAATCTCTGGTATCAACCAGGAATTCAGATTGGTTTTTGCAAGTGCAGAAATATTGAACTGCGCTTCAGCAGTTTACTCTAACGCATGCAACTTTACGTTTCACAGTCTATAGGGGCCTTTTTGATCTTCAAATTACAGAAACATTTGCATAAATGTGGATAACAGGGAACCGTAAGTTGTCTGGGCTCGTGAGAACGTCTTTTTTGACAATTTTCTATGTGGATCTGGCCTGTCCTGGTGAAGACTGAAAAAGTAAACGTTTATTGAGTCTTTATAAAGTGAAATCATTAAAATTATATGAGTGCATTACTCTAAAAAACATTAAAAGTCGATGATATCTTAAAGTTCGAGCACGGATAACAGCCATCATACCAGTCGCGGAGACTTTGCATTCTGCCGGTTTCCTATAAAAATGCATTGAAACAAGTACCCGCAAAGTATATCACTTCAAGTGAACATGTTGGGAATAGTTTAGAACAAGCTGAGAATGAATGCATTTGGAAGCACCCATTAAAAGACGAAGACAATGATGCAATGATGTCCCATATAATTTTGGGAAGTTAAAGAAGGCCTTATTGTAAAAATACCAGCAGAATGATGCATTATTTGTATAAAATATCTATAGAATATACTAAAATATACGATATTCGTTTTTACTATTATATTGCACTAGTGGTTGAGCACAGAAAGCTGAGCATTATGAATGTCGCACTAGTAGATTGCAGTTTAAAAATGACTTACAACCGCTATGCTGGAATAAAACGAAATTGGTTCCATAAATTCAAATGACAGAAAAGAGCGTTTAGCGTATACGCTAGACGCGCCCTTACCAATCAGCAATCCTTAAACCTTACCTCCTTTCCGCATGTGATAGTAGAACTGGAAGCAGACAAGAGGACCAAGGCTCAATGTCTGACTCTGCAAGCTGCCGAAGCCCATACTGGACACGTCTTCCGAGTCAAGAAGCAAGTAATATCCTGGAATAGTATATTGACAGCGTTAAGGAAACCAAAGCTGAAATGTGTGACTACGAAACATCCCTGCAAACGTCCTGCTGAAAAGGAGCATGAGACCTTCCCCTCCAATCTTTAACATAGCCTCATGATAGTTATTTAGCCAGTTCAGTTTTGATAAAGGCGATATAGCAGCCCTACTCTGCTCGCCATTTTCGCAAATACAGCTCATGCCAGCTTGAATTCACATCGCTCACGATTGCAACCACACAGTTCTACACTCTAACACTTTTGGCACAAAATCTTGCTTCTAACTTTTCCTTCCACTTTGATATTTGCTTCTATCCGACACTTTCATCAAAGTAGCTGAAAATTATATCGACACTCTCTAACCGCAAGGAGGTATAGTTACTAACGTCGTGTACGATAATGATCTACATAACACTTGTTTTATATCTGGTCACCCTCAATCAATACATATTGAACTCGATATTTTGAACGTGCGATGTATTCCTTCATCGCGCCTGAGCACGAGATTTATGCAATATATATTTTAAAGCTTGCACTAATTTCTTTATTCCTGAACTCATAGGTCCGCCCTTTCTCGGCACATTGCAACCCTTCAACGAGGCTCTATGATTCGGATATGCTTACTGGTATCATAAGTCCTCTTTGATCGACCACGTTTTAAATAACATTTTTATGCACCGCATGAGCGCTACCACAAAAGAAAAATATTGATACCCTATGTTATAAAACCAAGAAGCTTTAATCTGTAACGCGTGCCAATAACATATTTCATAGTAGTGTTTTTTGTCACCTAGGTGTGTATTGCGCATACCTATGGGAAGTTGGCCAATACAAGGCTAGGCAGCGATTTGCAGACGCTCACGAATGCTTTGAAGCGAAAACTTCACTACGCCAAGTAGTTCAAGTCGTCGGGTATGTACGGTTTTCACCTTGAGAGAGATGTAGAGGTCAAACCTTTGTGTTGTATGGCGGTCGCCATGTGAGTTTGGGGCATAGTCACGTAGGTCACCAATTGGCCCGTGACCATTGTGAAGGTAAAGATTAAGGTCAAGAAAAACGTGAGGTGACGCCAATGTGACGTGGAAGTGGAGGGCAATAAAGGGGCAATACATGTATAAATAGGAGCCCCCGGGCTCCTCGTGATCTCTGTCAATGTCAAGGTGACATCACCTGGTACTCGCCATGTGACCTTGAGGCAAAGTCATGTTGGACGCCATGTGGCCTGTGACCACTGTCAAGGGCATGGTCTCGGGAGGTTACGTCAGTGTTACATAAGAGTAGAGGGCGCTGAAAGGGAGATACGTGTATGCATAGTAGCCTCTGGCTCCTGACCAGGTTACAACATTGCGAAGGCACGTCGGAATGGGGCCCTGAAAAGGTGGTGCGCCGAAGAGGCCGATGAAGATTAGGCGTTATGTTTGTAGAAACGTACGCTACGCTCATTTCCAAGCCAAGCTTGGATATGAGAGTAGCCATATACGTGAAGCTTTCACCTCCCTCCAGGTCTAACCAAAATGAAACCACCAGCTAATTTTTCACTAAAGCGTTTCGTGAGAACTGGCTGATTACACATTAGTATGAAGGTAATTCCTCTTAAAGAGGTTACTTAATTTGGCGATAGGGTTTTAAGCGCACGAGTTGCAAGGACGACCGCTACCACTTGACTTATACCACTATAATCTTTCGTTTAAGAGAAGTAACTGAAAAACATGTCGCTAGGATCGTCGTAGCTTAACCCGTGCCCGGATGCTCAGGAATCAATTCGTAATTGATATCAGGTTTGACAACAAGCATCAGCTGGATTCCACTTCAATACGCCGCTATATTGCTTCACCACAGTTTTTTGTGCGACTGATTTTACTCTACTGCCTGGGCGTCGCTTTCACATTTTACACTTTCGTTTGGGCAGGTGCGCGTTCTTTAAAGTACGTAGAGACGAGCAACACGCGACATCAACAAAAGACCTAGTTTACCTAGTTTTTTTTGCTAAATTTGATTTCAGCGGCTTCTTTTAAATGAAGGGCGACAAATAAAAATGGTGAAATTTCTTGAACAGTTTGCGTGCTATATGTTTTGACATCTATGTGCTAGGCGGTTTCACGCACTGTAATGTTATAGTGCGTGCATTTCTTTGGTTGGGGATGATGGACGTGCAAACCTTGGTCACTGTGACCACATTTCCTTTGATACAAATGCAAAAACAAGTGGATGTTGTCCATTGTGGGTGCACGTCTTGGGATTATTAATCACCCATAATCCTCTATAAAGACGTGCTTCATGGGTTATGGTTCAAATATGGATGTACATGCGCATAACATAACAATGTAAGCATTTTTCTCATCTAGTTTACCCTGAGGCACTCAGACGCACACTTGAGGAGAAAATGAGATGTCATTTAGAAAGTATTATTTGTTAGCATGTATGTTATGACAGATTCTAAAATCTCCTTAGGTGTGAAATGGAATGACGCACGGTTTCGAGTTTATCGCATAGATAAATGCTGCAGCTATTCTTAATATCCATGCAAAAGACAAACCTGGCGAGCCTTATCTATTACTCTTTACTCATCTTACTTTCAGTGTGCGCTATTGCATCAGTGGATATCTATTTTTGTACTTGCTCATTCAACCAGCAGAGCAAAATATCCAACGCAGCAATATACATTACCGAGTATAAACTGGTTCTCTTTACTTAACACTTTCAAGTCAGTTTCAAGTATGAAGTGATAAATTCGAAAAAGCGGCCGGCTGCGTTAAAGAAGGGCAGCATTCTGAGACATTGTTTAATTGTGTAGTGTGTGAAATATAGCGAGACGCTGCAATGCGCGTAATAGTTGCAATGGCCTTAGCTTCCAATGCAATCTTGCTTTAAAGTTTCTCTTCAAGCCCGCTAAGGCTACTTACAACTGCCTTAAAGACTAGTTCGTGTGTTTTGAAGCTAGCTACGATGTAAGTGGGAAATATTTTAATATACTTTGTGAACGTATTTGGTTTCGAACTAGGTGAAGAATATGGCTTTAAAAAGTCAAAAGTAACCGAACAAGGGTTGAGTGTGTGGGAGGAATACAATACCACATACCAAAGCGTTTGCTGAGGAATGAGTCGCCCCTCAATCCTTCTTTAGTTACCGCTGACAACAACATTCTAATAAAAAATGTTTAAATTTTCAATGAGTAAGACATCTTTGCTTCCGAAGTTCGTTCTGCACTCAAAGCGAGCAGATAGGACTGATATACAAAAACAACATTATGTAACCGATACTAATTAGTAATTAATAATTATTAGTCATTACTTTGTAACCATTTATTTAGTCAATAATTATTCAATTGACTTGTCAATAATTAGTACTTCGTCATTAATTGTCATATGGCCATATAAGGCGCGCATTCGCACATACTGTGGTGGTGCTACGATTAGCCGAGACCTCCATGACGTCATCCCGTCGGAACCAATCAGAGCCGCCGCAAAAGCCTGACACTTTTGCTGATGACAACGATTAGGCAATAAAGGCTTTTCCTTAAACGTAGTTGCGGTTTAGCTCTGGTTAACCCTAGCTGAATTGCGAAAGCAACCGCGGAAGCTTCGTTTGCCTGCTACAATATTCTCCTATCACGCCCTATCAGTGTAAGGTGCTACATTCTTAAGCACATCCTTTAAGGATATGACGCGAGAGCGTAAGCTACCAGCCACATATAAAGTCACGCTTAAATCAAGCCGTATGGGCGTGCCTGTGTGTCGTAGGGGTAACGGGAATGCAAACGGTTCTGGCAGGCTGATTCTGATATCACCCTCCCACGTAGAAGGAGCGACCCGAGTTGGCGGTTCCTGCCCATGGCATAGGGGTAACGTGAATTCAAATGTCACGACAGGCTGATTTTTTAATCAGGAGACCGTAGCTACGCCTCTTCACGGCGTATCTGCGGCCACCCGAGGTCTCGCTTTGGCTGTCGTAGTATTGCTTTCGCAATGAAATTCGCAGAAAAAGCTGACTGGGGTTTAACTTTGGCTAAAGTTGTATAGAATCGGAAGCTTCGTTTGCCTGGCTATGCCTGTGGCTGAACTCCGCCTTTAAGAGTATGACGCGAGAGCGAAAGCTACCAGCCCATATTAAGTCCTGCTTTAACCAAGCCGTATGGATGTGCCTGCTTGTCCTAGGGGTAACATGAATGATCATCCCTCCCATATGAAAGGAGCGACCCTAGTTGGCAGCCCCGGCCAAACGCTATGTCAGGCCACTCTACGGACAGTAAGTGCTCGGCAATGTCAGCTGCCAGCTACCGCCTGCCTGTGCCATGCTCTAAGAGGGGTTCAACGCTGCTAGCTGAACCGTATGTGGGGCAAAAGCTTTCGCTGCGGTCGACCTAGTGTTGCATCAAACCCATACAAGAGTTTCGTCGACTGCGTTAATTTTTTTATTTATTTAAGCATACTGTAAGCCTTGCTAGGCTCCTACAGGAGTGGGTGAACTGATGGGACCGTTATACAAAATGAAAAACATCAGAAACTTTTCACAGCGTTCTAGGCAGAACCTGTTATGAACGTCCCTGCGTTGCATAAAGGTAACGTAAATTCAAATGTCATGCCAGGTTGATTCTAATGTCGCCCTCCCACATGAAAGGAGAGGCTCGAGTTGGCGCTCTTTCAGACACCCACCGACACTGAAGCTGAAAGTTCGGACTGACTGGCGTAGTGAAGCTTCGACTTCAAAAAAAGAAAAAGAAAGAAAGAAAGAAACAGAGATCAAGCGCGTCGAGGGAGGATTACAAATATAATATTTGTTACAACAAAACTATGCAACGCATAAAATAGGTTTATGAACTCGTTTTCAGTCAGTCATTGTGAACAACCACTCTTCCAACCCTCTCCCTGTAAACATCCGGCGTCCCACAAGGCTCCGTTCTTGCGCCTCTACTGTTTTTAATATATATTAACGATCTATTACAGCATGTATCCGGCCAAATTCGAATTTTCGCTGACGACTGCGTAATTTACCGCCAAATAACAAACACAACAGATCAAGAAGCTCTCCAGTAGGACCTTAACCAAATTGAACAGTGGTTCAAAAATTGACTTATGACCGTGAACCCTAGCAAATGCAAGCTTTTTTCCATTACCCGTCGCAAAAAGAGTCATGCCTTCCATTACAAGATCGCTAACGAATCCATAGAATCTGTATCATCTTTCAAGTACTTAGGCGTCACATTATCTAATGACCTAACATGCAATGCACATGTTGCTAACGTGATATCATCTGGCAACAAAACTCTGGGATTTCTTAAACGTCACCTTCACCTCACCTCGCATCACGTGAAATTGCTCGCCTACAAGTGACTCATTAGTCCAAAAGTTGAATATGCATCCGCCATATGGGACCCGCATCATATTAACCTCATAAACGATCTAGAATCTGTTAAAAACCGCGCTACAAGGTTCATTCATTCTTCTTACTCGTACGACGTCAGTGTTTCAGCCCTAAAGGCTAAATCAGCACTATCGCCTCTTTCCGTTCGTCGTCGCATAGCCACGCTATCACTGTACCACAAATTCTTTCACTCATCACATAACCGTGCCCCCTACATCACGCCAGCACCTTACATTTCCCACCGCACTAGCCACACGCTTAAAGTGTTTCGCCCACGTGCCCGAACTGTTACTTTTTCAGCCTCCTTCTTCCCACGTGCCGCTAAATATTGGAACGGCCTTCCCCAGCATATCGTCGACATCACCTGCCCTTTATCGTTTGCTAGCAACCTAAACAACATTTTTTGCATATGATCACAAATATTGCATTGTCTTGTACCTTTTCTGCGCATCCCACCCCTTATGTAATACCCCGCGAGGGGTCTTTAAGGTAATAAAATGAAATGAAATGAAATGAAATGAACTTTCTGGGTAAGTGAGCTGAAGATAGTTTTGAAATATACATTTCTTTTGCATATTATTGATTTCCAGTAATGACCTAAAGCTGCCTTCTAGAAGTCTGCACTAAGAGGGTTTACGAATTCAAAGAACAGAGGGTGCAAATTAGCATTTTACTGTTTACTTCCTTGAACATAGTATAAATCATTTTCCAATCATGTCATAACAGATGCCTATAGTTCGAGCAGTTGCAGGCTTACAGTCAAAACAAGATTTAAATCTAGATATGATATTCCTGGCTATTTTAAGAAATTAGCACAATGCGTGATTCATATGTTGAAGAAGGTGACCATTAAGGTTATGTTAAATAGCTAGAGGCAGATTTTGTCCACTAAAGTACACACGATATATTATAGCATTTTTGAATTTATAAACTTTATCTCCTTGATACATAGCCGCCAGAACTTCTATATAAAGGCAATTTAAAGCTAAAAGTAAGAGGAAATACATGCATATATCGAATAATCCCCAACACTGAGCGCTGCTTTACGTTCCACACTGCTAATACCTCGGATGTTGAGATATACTTATTCCGTCTGAGCGAACGGCACACCTTGCATCCCTTTCTGCCATCCGTTATACTCCATGCATGGTACCCACCTTCCGTGGTTCCGAATGTATGGTCTTTTCCGAGATGGCTGGAAAAAGATGCTGTGGGACCCTTTTGTCGGTACCACTGAGCATAGCTGGATCCTCTGCTATTGTGCCAGTTGCACATGTCTTCTTCGAAGGAGCAGCTGCCCGGCGGAGGGCAGGCAACGTCGCCTAGGGTGAGGTCGTCGACAGCTACAGCGGTGCCGGGTTCCCCAGATGTCATTCCTTCAAAAACCGTCTGTGCGTTGCAAGAATTAAACATAAATCAAGAAATCTACAGTGTGACAAAGATTTTGTACGAAGGGCAGAGCCATTGGTCCTTGAAGGTTTACCACCCCAATGCTCGAAATATTTGAACTTTTCCTAGAGAGCGTCCAGCATGTGAAGCGTGCGTTGATGTTAATTTATTTTTCCTGTTTATGCGCAGATGCCTGAGACATCGAAATGCAGATGCGTTCATTACTCATAGAAGTGAACATATTCGGGCAAGTTAGTTGAGATGCATGGCTGGATGCCTGACAGCTATGCATCTACATAATTCACCCCGCTGTTTGGGGGCACCACAGTTTTTTTCAGACACCATGACCAAATTGTTCGCGAAATAATGGAAGTTTTTTATATCTGTTCAGATGGGGCTAAACATGAAAGCCAAATTTCAGTCTGTTTAGGTGTTAGTAAGTTTCAATTTTTGCCGCATCGTAGGGGTTTTAAAGATAATCTATAGTTCTTTTTTTGATTCTTTTGTGGCGGTGTCTGAAGGTGATTGCCACCTTATTTTGGTTGTTTGTTCCGTGTATGTCGTATTTCATTCTCTTTCCCGCTTATTCTTCTGGCTTTGTCGAATAAACTTCAGTTGCAAGATATCGCCTCTCCGTGTCGTTTTCTGTGTGTCTTCTGCATTTTCTTCAACGCTTTACCAGTCATACTTCTTTATTACGGAAGAGAAAAGCCTGTTTGGCCATCGTCCCTTGCACGGCATTTCTAAAATATCGACACCAGTGGCAAAAGCTTCCAGAATACCAAGATGGGTGCCCAAACGAGTTTATACGAGCACATTGTGACATGGTTTCGCTTCTCCTGTGCAATATGATGCCATCAAAAACGAATGCATTTGTAGACATTTGATTATAACAAGCCTTATGCTTCATACTGACCCCTCAACTTCAGTTGTTTCACGAATTGTTGTTTCAATCACAAGTTGTTTCACGAATTTATTTTGGATGTATTTGTTTGGTTGCTTTTCTTTGACTCATGTATACTATATTCCTTTTTGTTTAATTTCGTTTTGAGCTATTTTCAATAGAATCGTTTTGTGTCACGCTTCCTCTTGTACTTGATTTTGTTTTGTTTTACTACTCCCACCCCCTCTGCAATGCGAAAACCCTGAGGGTAAAATAAATGAAATAAAGTGAACAGAGTGACAATCACACTCACGCCATAGTAGTCTTGGCATAAACATGTTTTGACCAATGTTACTCCTTCTAGTATGTATAATCTCCGCATAATGCATACAGCCCAAGAGTTTTTGAGTCCTGTAGCTGGCCTTGTTTTGTATCCTTAGCGGCGGTAACCTCCGAAACCTTAGGCGCATTATATCTTGAATCATCCGAACTTTTTTTACTTACTGACCTGCTAAAGAGACGTGTCTATTATTTTGGAAGCGAAAACTATAAACTCCCTATACAAATTAAACAATGAGCATTATGCTTCAATGGGCAAGTTGTACACCCATCCGTTAAGAACTGAAGTTTTGCCTGTGCAAATATAGGTTGTCCCTCATGGGGAATACCAATCGCACCCATAAACAATTGAAAAATCGTAGCTTGACACTATATGAAGGCGAAATAGTGCATTTTGGTCATATTCAAAAATAATCGAGCGTGATCTTAGAATTTTGAGCCCTATTGAAAAAATTTAAACAACTTCTATTCATGGCCCGTCATAGCGTTCTTGGAAGAATTATATCAAAGCATAGTCCGCACCCGCGTCGTGTACTGAGCTATCGCGATCGGATTTATGGCAATGACGAGTTAATGGCTTGTAGCTGTCCATTAGGGTGGCAGCGGTCATAACATAAAGCGCATACGTGGCGCCCCAGGTCAGACAACCAGACAAAACAGGTTCATCAGGCCCTGCCTTGCCTCCCGATCTCTAAGCATGAGTAGATGTAACGCTAGTTTATTTTCACCTGTCATTGGCAGCAAATTGCTGATTTTGAACTCTTTACATATTTGCTACAAACTTATCGCGCACACCTTTTTTTTTTTTAATTCTGTAAGCGTACATAACTGTTCTATCTTAACTCAACTCCGTATAAGCACAGCTACTGGTTCGCACTTTGGCATGATTTATCTCTTCATGTTTTTATTCGTCTAAGTAGGGAATTTTCGTTATAATTAACACTTCATATTTGATTCAGCTCGGTTTGCAGACCCGCTGTTCATATGCCCATCAGCATCTATGTTTTACAGGTATTCCTTTTTATTTTAAACTGCCATTCGCGCCCCTACATCTGCTTGCTGCAAAATTGGTGTTATAGCAAAGACTTTCGTATCACTCTCATCGTGTTGTCCTAGCACTGACATTTCTCTTTCACTGTAACTTTTCTTGTTTGGGTGCTCCACTGCAACCCCACCTCCTGCCAATATTCGTTTTGCTTTTATTTGGGGCTAATACTATTCTAATTTATTGCACTTAGACAGGCATCTAACAAACACAGCCAACCTTTGAAAGAACTATGCGTCATTTGTAACCTGCCATCATTGCGCAATAACAGTTGCTCTGAATTTTCAGCTGTTCTTACTGGAAAGTGAGCCACTCAGACATTTTAGTTTTGTGCGCGAAATACCGAGTCACTTTACAATGGCCAATTTGTTTCAGTGCAAACACTGACTCTGCGCGACAGCTTACAATACTCCCCGCATGTCGACAAAAATGTTTGAAAACAGTTCCGGGTTACTGATGAGAAGTTTCACTATTTTCCGCGTCTTAGCTATACTGCTTTTCCTGAAGAAGTCTGGGGAGTAACGTGCTGCTCTAGTATGGAGTTAGTAGCACGGGAACCACTTTTCGTTTTTACCAATATTTATTCTCAGAGTGTTTCAGAGATCCAGATTGGGAATAACAGAAGATAGGCGAAATTTGTTGGTATATAAAAGTGAAGGATCGCGAGCAAATTTGAAAATATTGTAGATGTATAATCGCAAGCAGAGAGGGCAAATAAATGCCTTGTTGGCAGTGAAGAGAGCGGCAGACGGTGCCAATAAGGACACTCGCTATCACATCTTAGAACTAATCTGCCTGAAATTTGGGGTCGCAATCTCCCTGTTAAGGTTATTTCAACCATACTGTAATTTCAGGCCCGAGGTCTCCCAAATTTATGTAACTATGATTTTAAACATACTATATTGCCTAGCACAGTGAAATCAAGAGAGGGCTGTCATAACCAGCCAGCCAGACTATAGCAATAGGCGGGTGAAGACCTCTCTTTTTAGCCCTCCAATTACCCTGGCTTTGTGATAGCTGCATTTTTCTCAGCTTAGAAAACTTCCTAATCTCATGAATACCTCTAACTTCTGCCCCTCTCTGCTGCCCTTGCGTTCCCTTGACATCCAGTCTGTTACCATTAGTGATCATTGGATATCTTTCCACTGTATTACATACCCTCCTCTTGCCCATTTCTTGTTGATTTCGCCTGGAATGTCAATCACTAGTGTTTGTTTCCTGGCTGACTTTGTGAGTTTCCTATACCATAGCGTAACACATATAACCTCTGAGAGCCCGGCAGTGCCGTCCGTTTTTCGATGAAGGCGAAAGGCAAGGCACTCGTATGGTGTGCGATATTAGTTTAAGGTGGTCGAAATATCCTGTACTCTCTATTACGGTATCCCTCATGGTCTCAGTTTGTTTGGGACGTCAAACACTAAAACCAAACCAACAACTCTCAAATAACGTTTTTTTGTAGGATAATTATAAGTGATCATTCATAGCCAAGATCACTCGATCTCCGGCTTAGTTTTCTAGTTATTTTAGTCTCCAGTCTAGATCTGTTATAACTAGATGACCTAAGTACATGTGCTCACTATCCGCTTCCAGTGCTCCACTAACTATCGCAAAATTCTGTTTGCTTCCGGCGCTGTGGAACGTTACTTAAGTTTACTGCGTGCTGGTCTTATAGCACTGTTCTGCTTTCCCTGCGTATGTTGTCCTTTGCATTTTGCATCCTGAGTTACTTAGGAAAGAGCATAGAATCTGCAACCCGAGATATCCAATGTAATTTAAGTAACTCTTAATCCCACCTGTTTCCAGTCGAGGCCACTAATCGTTTCCTGCAAGCAAGCTATGAGTAGATCCTGATAGATCGTGTATTCTTGCTTACCACGTGTCATTGTTGACATTTTAACGCGGTAGCGTTAAGGAGCTCGTGTCGCAGAAAAGCCGGTGTCGTCGGCGGCGTTGGCCGTGAGCGATAAATCCCGGCCTGCACTTCATAAATAAAAAGCAACTTCCACGATGGGCTGGGTGGGAATCGAACCAGGGTCTCCGGAGTGTGAGACGGAGACGCTACCACTCAGCCACGAGTTCGATGCTTGAAAGCGGTACAAAAGCGCTTCTAGTGAATGCGGTGTTGCCTTAGAAACGTGCCGTAGAACGTTATACTGCGGTGTATATCGGTAATTATGAGCATGTTACTTACAGAAGTCGCAGTTACACGAGTAGCGAAGTACGTTTCCGCTACATTTCTTCTGCGCTCTGCGCACATGCAGAGCCATCTTGCGGCAAACACAGAAGAACCCCTCCTCGCAATGTGCGGCGCTGCCCCGACACGTGGCGCGCCACTCGCCCATGACGCTATCGCGTTCCACTCCTGAAGGCGAAGCTTAAGCGTCCCCCAAATTTTTGTTACTATATGTAGTGATTACCATGGTAGAAGAGCAAACACTTTTGAGATTTTACTGCAATTTCACATACTGTTCATTACACCCTCCCTCCACATTGCCTACATGATGGCTGAGGTTTCGAATGAGACAAATGCATTCGAGTAATCTATGAAGACTATTACCGCGGTGGATAATATAAAGCGCATTTCCCTGTCCCCCAGTTGATAGTACGGATATTATATGCTGTCAGCAGCCCTTGCAAAAGGCTATCTGGCGGTTTTTGTAGCTTGAAGTCTAAGGTTTGCCTTATTCAGTCGCGATTTCGTTGGTAACAATTTGTAGGTAAGGAACTGTAAGCTGATCGGTTGATAATCTTTGAAATGCTGGCATTAACTTTAAGATACAAGAAAGCGCTGTATACCTCCCTTTTTTAATTTAGGCTGCAAGAACAAAGCATCAATTCAGAAGTTCTATTCAGATTGTCGGATGGAACATTTGCATCAAGGTGCCATTTCAGCAGATTTTTTGCTGGTCTGAAAAAAACGCTACCATGTCAGGAGTTGCTGACAGGAAGCCGTCCCTCAGTGCATGCACTCTCTTCCATGGAAGGAAAATAGCGCTTCGTCGAAAAATGTATTCTCTTCGCTAAAACGCGCTTTCAATATTGGAGCAGCGCCGCTGTTATGAGGAGGCATTTCTTATTGTGCGTGTGATACTTCAAAAGAAAAAACATCGCTACTTCATGTGCATGTTTAATTCCTATAAACATAGAAGTCAGGAGTTTCCCAACATGATCTGCTACTTCTCAACTGACATTCAAGCAATAAATATTAATAAATAGGGTAATATTAGGAACAGACAAATTAGAGTTTATAAATATTTCTCCTTGAAAAGCGGAAGGTACGCAGAACAAGGCAAAACGACTCCCATATCCCATGAGACCTGAATTCGATTCACAAGCCTAAAACGCTCCCCCATTTTTATAGCATTTTCACTTTCAGTTGAAACGCCCGATGTACCAGACCTCTGCACCGGAAGGATGACATGTTGTTTTTTTATTTTTTTTACCAAGCTTCTATTATCTGTACATTTATTCCCTTAAAAAAGTGTCAAGGCCTACCTCTAAAAAATATTTAGATTCAAATGCTGCGTCTACTCACCTCCACGATCCCTTTGTGTCCGACCAAATTGACAGCGCCAGAGTACCAAAACTTCATTGGTAGATTAACAGCTGTTTCGAACCAAATAGATTCTTCTTCATCGCTGTCGTAAAACACTCGAGTGACATTGAGTTTCTCAGAAGCTGTTCCGGCGATGAAGAACCAAAAGCGAAGACACTTGTCCTCAGACGAGTCGTACCAGCCTTGAGGGCTGACCATGCGTCCACTAGGAGACTTGACTAAGGCGAAGTTGCCTGTAAGCAAAATAAGCCTTCACGTCAGCACGAAACGTTTACGCCACAAAGCTTTGCGCCTGGTAAGGTGGTATAAAATGACGTTACCTGACTCTGCCCGAGTGGTATGGTCTGCGTCAGGTAAACTCACGCTGCTGCTTTTTGTCCACTCCCAGTTATGCATTTCCCATCCGCATGTCCCTTGCTCGAAAGTACACACTGTTGAACACAAAGAGGAGATAGTTAATACATAAAAAGGTTAAACCTAGGGAGCAAACTTATCAAACTGAGTGTTTTATAAGCACCGTAAACGAAAGCTTACGAAAGGAAAGTTTTATTAGCCCCATTGGTCGAAAAAGGCAGCGTTCATGTTGCTATTTTTATGGTGCCAAAAGACAGCAGTTCATCGGTTGCAGTATGGAGCCAGCGGACGCATGTAGAAATGCGCCTCGAGTATCCGACGAAGGAGCCACGCTATAGCTCGGAGAAGTCGAATGACTCGAATTTCTTAACAGCCGACAGACCGTCCCGTCGCCTCTAGCGCTTTTTCAACGCGGGGCGTTACAGCCGCAACTCCGGTTCGGCATGCGTGTTCCGTAAGTTGGGATATCATTTCTTCATGAACGTGTTCCTTTAGTGGTAACGGGTTTACACTCCTAAGGCGGAGCTTTATTTTTCCGAGATAAAATATAAGTAGCCTCTGTAGCACAACATCGTCCTACGTGTTCTCAAGTACGAAT
This sequence comes from Amblyomma maculatum, assembly GCA_023969395.1. Lineage (NCBI taxonomy): Eukaryota > Metazoa > Arthropoda > Arachnida > Ixodida > Ixodidae > Amblyomma > Amblyomma maculatum. The sequence continues at coordinate 9,498 of JAJIZL010027590.1, read as the reverse complement.
ATCATTTGCGTCTCTAGCATAGGCAAATAAATTTTGCCCATGATATCACTGCGCCAACAATACGTTTATTTACTTCTTTATTTATTCATATCGTCTCACAGGCTTCAAAAACGGAGCATTGTATGAGAAGGCTATTTCATATATAGGGGTAATGACAGGGGTATGAGTAACACGTTTATACAAAAGGTGAGTAACACGTAATCTTATGTAATTTTACGTACTTAAGAGTACTTAAGATTACGTAAGAGCGATTTATCTTTAGTGACCGTACTAACAGTACCAGTCACTGAAGGTTAGAGACATGATTATAAATATTTAATGACATGTTAGTAACGTGAGCCAATTCTCACTATTTCAGCCCTATAAACGAGCTGGATCACAAATATACACAATGTGTTCCGGGAGACAATCCCAGTGAATGGTAGCCCTCGGCAAGACAGATGAATTGAATGCAACGGTTCTACCCGAAGAGCACTGGAAGCTTAAAGGGTTGTTTAAACGACGAGAAGTGCTGTATGGGTGTACAAGAGGCAGCGTGGAATAATATGCACTGTGAAGAATATGCCTGTGAAAAAGGAAGATTAGGGCTATTGCGATATGCAGAAAAAAAAAATCTGTGATTTGGTGTTTGTAATTCTCGAGCGACAGTTGTAATTTAATGAAGCGTGCAGCGCGAGTCTGAACCGATTCACAAAAATTAATTAAATAGGCCTTATGAGTTGCTCACATGGTAGATGCATATTGGACTTGAGGAGAAACAAATGTTTGATAGGCAAGCTTGCGGGTAGTGGCAGGAGTTCCATGAGTTCTATGAAGATTATGTTTTAGATAGCGTAATTTGTGTGATGCTTTACTGTTGCTTTCTGTACGGGAATGTACTAACAGAGGTAACTTAAAAATGAACTCCAAAGTATTTGTATGAATAAGCGTAGAAGATTGAAGTGTTATATTGAAGTGTTATTCAGTAAAAAACTGAAATTTTCTGGCTGAATGTCATTAACTTGTATTTTTCAGCTTAGGTGACATTTGCCATGACGTCCTTCCAGCGGTGATGCGATCAAACGATGCAGTCGTCTGCGAACAAGCAAATATTTGAAATAATTTAAATGGCAGTCATTTATGTAAATGAGGAAGAGCAACGGGCTCAGGACGCTATCTTGAGGTAGTTTCTTGGCCCATTAGGAAATGCGCACTTGAAAAGCCTGTCGAAGAGCTGTGTAGCTTCAATTGGGTTTCGGATAATGAGAAAAAGAAAAACGGAAAGAGGGAAATGCTTATATTTCACTCCGAAGCCGGCTGACTGCGCTTTCGCAAATCTACTCAAAAACAATTTCTTTCCGTGATTGATAAAGCAGTGTCATTTTAAATTTAAACAATACCGTAGCAATGTGAAAAGTTGTTAATGGCATCTATAAATTTATTGAGACCTCAAGAAAAGAGGCATCCGCCGGTCGTTAACAAATGGCACCAACTTGGCGTATCTTAGACGATCTCTGTATATAAAGCCATGTCACAAGACACAAAATAAAGGGAATTGTGAGAAATGTTTTACTCAGCCATTGCTTATTCCAGAAAACGGTGAGACGTGCGTCACAAAGCCCTAAATTCACTGCCCCGAAAAAAAGACTCATCTCAGCGCATCCTCCTTATGCGCGTTTCCATATTTTCGGTGCTTTCTGCATTTTTACTGCTCCGGCTCTTGCCTTGCATCCAGAAAAATTTGCTTGTCAGTGGTGTACAGTTTAAGTTGCATTGGGACCCTTTTATTCCAACGCAAGGCAAACAAGCCCCAGTTAGGAAGGCTGACCTTTCTCCATCATTTTAACGTTCCCGGAAAACTTCGGTTTCATTGCGGGTTTTGGTCTGTTCGATCCATGCTGGTCAGAAGCCAGTGCCTTGAGTACTATTTCTGACTGGTTCCTAACATTGTAAGTTCTGGTGTTTTTGTGTTAGGTTGTATATTTCTCCCTGTCTTTGGCGCTATTCGGAATGTACTTAGTTGAAATCCTTTTCGCTCCAAAGAATATCAACTTTTGGTGAAAAAAAAAACAGCTGCTATTCTTGCTCCAGTCCAGTCGTTTTCTTTTTTTTTTTTTTTGTTCGTTCTCCTAAACGTTTTGAGAAGAAATGTGAGTTCGCCCTGGGTAGCCCAAAAACGCGCATAGTTACAGTCGCAAGTGTTTTATTTGCTCGGCCCTTTTCATGCTATTACCATCGTTGTTTCGCAGCGCTGTCTACTCTTTTTTTATATGTCCGGGTGAATAACGACACTGGGTGCTTTAACTTGTTTCCTAACAAGCCGGCCCTTCAATATGATTCAATTTAATATACCGTTAACACCAGTTCCGTCTTGCGACTGAAAGTAATGATATGTTATAATTCTAAAATACCAGCTGGTCAAGCCACAAACCTCGTTAGCAATGTTTTAATGCGCAACGTCGATTACTATCATATCACTGCGAAACCTAATGCTCCTAGCCAGCTGAATATAATCACGCAATAACCGTTCCAATCTTTAACTGAACACAAACCTTTCCCTGTGTCGCAGTGTCCGTCTTCCAATTTGAAGTGGTCAATTGCTATTATACCAAGTGTGCGCGGATTGAGGACGGCCTCAAATACAAGCTGGAAATAAACCAGAAAAAAAGAGAAAATAACAATTTGGTCATAAGCAGATAAAAAATTACTCTTGAAGTGACTGGGAGCTTCTACGCCCAAACGAAAATTTTAAAGACAGTGGTCCTATTGCGTGCCATTACAGCCTCGTCTTTATGAAAAAAATCAGCTTCAGGTACCTGCGGCTATAAGCGTTGTGGCTATAAACATGAACAGCTATTTACGCTCTTAAGCGTGAGTATCGTCGAATTGTATCATATATCGCATGGCAGAAAACATTTGTGCCTTTGTTTCCACTCGGACGCCCAACAAGAGTGCATAACAAGATTCAGTGGCAATACTTGTTGTTTTTTCCCTGCTACCATTATATTTATCGTTTCTAATCTATCAGGTAGTTGCGCTTTATCATCAAAGCTTCAAGCTGTATTCGCCAATTAAGATTATGACCCCTTCGGTAATTATGAAGTGTGGATCATAAAATCCGTAAGTCCCAATTTGCAGTTAAGACAATCTTTTTATTATTCTCTCATTAGTTGTGATGAATTGACTTAGCAAACAACCCTTGCGTGCACGTAGTTCTTTATTTCCGTCTGTGGGTTGCACAATAATGTAATGGGTGCACATGCATCTAGTTGGTCTAGTAGGTGAATAGTTTCGAAAACTCCCTTTGAAATGTGCATTATATGTTTACTCTATACAATGTGCAAAAAGGCCAACACTTTGAAAATCCTAGAGTTGAATCATTTCAGGAATGCTACAAGGAAACATTAGCAGTTGCACTTTACCGGAAAGGTGAAATGGATTTTGTCTCATTCACTCAAACATATACCAAGAGGTCGTTTTCTTACGATCTGAATCTGATTTATTTGATTGCCGATCAAGTAGGCACAAACTATGGGTCGGAATCTACTCAACACACGATAGAGCATTTTGTAAAAATTTCTGGCCTTGAATTCGTGTCATCAAGACTGGCATACTATTTCTAAGTAAAATAAAAGCGGTCGATTCATTTAAGCCCCACAACAACTTTATTATCAGCCTAATTGCTAATAATAAAATTTATACAGTGTTCCTTATTGTGTTTGTGCTAGCTTTAATATGTCTTGCATTCTTTTATTCCACGATATGTATAACTGTTTCATTTGCCTTATTGAGCGAAATTCCCCTCTTACTATAATCAATAGGGTAGTACATTCTACTTTCTTCAGTGTACCTACTGAGAGTATCTTTTCTGCTATTTTGCTGGCTGCTCCTGATTTTTAAACGAGGTATGAACTTAGCCGCGAGTTCTTTTCCCGCTTCACATGGGCGTATTGGGCAATGTATTATATGGTTTAAAAATAAAACAGCGCAAAACACACAGACGAAAGAATAGAAACAGACACCACAAGCGCTATTCTTTCGTCGGTGTGTTTTGCGCTGTTTTATTTTTAAACCATGTATCACCAACTCGCCCGCTTCGCCATTCTGTTGAATGTATTATATGTCTGATAGACTTCTAACTTTAAACGAGTATCACATTTTTCTCATGTGCTTCGACAGGACACCAGTGAATACATTATTGTTTTACTGCTTCTATAGGTGCGTCTGCACTGGAAAATGCTGAAAGTTTCATTGCAGAAATAACAATTTTCATCTAACTGTAAAGCTTTTGGTTTACACAGGGATGCGCATTTAGTAGTATACGAAATCGTAAGCGACGGTAATGAGATTCGGGTGTGAATAAAAACATTGGAGCGCAGTCCTGGAAGTCAACCACCTGGTATGCACTCTAGTATAAAAGGTGGTGCATACTTAACCCTTCAGTGACAATATTTGTTGAATTAGTGTAAGGGTGTGCTATGGTTGATATATTCTTAAGCAAACGAGAAGTAATTTCTTTCTTGCGGGGGAGCGGTCGCAAATACACTGAGTGGACTATATTCTGAGATCAGGTACACAACTGCCCAATGCGTGCCAATGAAGTATTAAATAATAATAATAATAATAATAATAATAATAATAATAATAATAATAA
>JAJIZL010027587.1:0-39466 GCA_023969395.1 Amblyomma maculatum | reverse complement strand
CCTCAATTACCAGTACACATCCAAATATTTCTTTCACCAAGACGTACTCGACTAATGAAATACTTTCTAGATGATTTGATTCGAGTTGAAGATACACTTAAAAATAGCGTTTTAAAAAAAAACAGCCAACCAACAGCAGTATCTTCATTTCAACAGGTGCAACCCGCGACACAGCAAACCGTCAAACCCGTAGTTGAGTTTCCCCTTCAGGTGGCCAGTTGAGGAAACACTTGGTAATATTGATGTTGTTAATAAATTTAAGATTCAGACTCGCAACAATCACGTTACTTGATAGCACGACAGAAATATTACAATTTACTTACATATAAATTAAACAAGAAGCTACAAGCAAGGGAAAACTATTTACATGATTGACCCGCTGGTCGGCCGAAATCAGTCCTGGTTTAACCTAGAGCGCTTACTTTTAAGCCACCTGTCTCCGTCCTTGGCGGGGACAGCACCCAATAAGCAATAAGGCAATCTTCTCACCAATCAAAAACTGGGGAAAGGATATTAACTACACAAACACTTCGTAAAGGAGAGGGCGCAAGCAAACATATGAACGACAGTGACGTCACCACATTCCGACGCTCTGCCTTCCCTTGTTTTCCTTTCGCACACGTTCATGCGGGACGAACGTTTACCGCGTGAACAACAGCTGAAGTTCTTTATAAAAATAGAACAGAAAGCTGTCATTGAGGGCTCAAACGCCACCTGGAAACTCCCAATTGAGCAAGTGCTTCTTCTGAGCACCTGTGGCTCAATGACCCATTGCCCCTCATTGCGCTCTGGTCAGCCACCGCACTCCTGCTACCCCACAAAGGCTGTATGCACATGTGCTGAGGGAAAGACGCGCACGTAGGAATACCAGAATACATACTAAAGAAAACCACCACTAGTTCCCGATATGACATTCAACACTGAACACTGCACAAAGGGAAGGAGCGCTCTGCGCTGGCAACAATAGAGCCGCCGTCGCGTCTCCGTCGTAATTGGTATTCGCCGTGACCGAGGACAGGTGCACATCTCAAAGTATATACCTCGGTTCGTACGCTCTGTGCGAGAAGCCGAGCAGCGCGAAAGTTCACCGAACCTCGGACCTATACTCAGTCCATAAGATTGAAACTATTTCCCTCCCGATCGGTCGATTTCCAAATACAAATCACATGCGAGAAGTCCTAAGAAACAGCGCAACCCGTCCTCCATCATCAATAAAGCCAATATAAGGGCGGAAGTAACTAATCAGTGCCACGAATATCAGGAATCCCAGCCAAATCCACATCGCTACAATCTCATACTAACCTTCACAAACAACCACCGTAATATAAACAAAATAAAAAAAATATCTTCAGTATCATGAAACTGAGTTAGCATCTGTGAAAACTTTTTTCAATGGTCCCACAGGAGGACCAAAATTTACAGCACCCCGTGGCGTCCCGAAAGTTATTAAACCAAAGCTTGTGGGTAGCACACCATGCGGAAAAGGGCGATGTCATATTTGCAAACACGTACAAACCATAATACTCTTTAAGGGCACTTATTCAATTTTCGAACTTCTCATCCTGCCCGTCTCGGCTGCGGGAGGTGGTCAGTTCGAAACCCGCCGCCGGACGCCCACCAGTAAAATTGGGTACAAGCGTCCCCCGGCCCGGCGCCCTGCTCTTTCAGGGGTGTGCGTTTGGAAGAGGCTCTGCTAACCCTGCTGTTCTCCTTCGGGGGCTTAGTTTCAAAAACCAAATAAATTGTGATTCCAGCAACTTTGCTCATACACTCGAGTGTGGCTATTGTCTAATAAATCATATAGGCCAAACAAGCTATTCCTTCTGACTCAGGTTTAACAATCACCGCTCATTTATTCCATCTCTCTCCAATCTCCCTCTTTCAAGCTTCCTTTGATATCTTAGATTGTCTTATACAGAGCTCTTGTGTTCCTCGATTGGCTGTTGTCCTCAACTGCTAGGCACTGTATGTTCAGGAAGGCATTCTTATCTCTTCTTCACATTTTCTGAAAATCCGCATTAGGAACCTTGTATCTGTCTCTTTCCTCCATAACTTTTGACATCCTCCTTTCCTCAGCTATTTGCAAAGCCTCTTCAGATAACCAGTTTGCTTTCTTGCATTTTTTTTTTGCTTTGGAACTACCTTAGTAGCAACTTCTTGTATTATATCACGACCATCAGTCCACATCTCTTCAGGCTCTCTGTCTTCTAGATCTAATTCTTGAAATCGATTCCTCACTTTCACAACATATTCCGATGGAATTTAATTCAGATCATACCTAAAAGGCCTTCTAGTTTTCTGCGTTTTCCTCAATCGAAGCCTAAATTTGGCAACAAGAAGCTGATGATTGGTGCCACAATCGGCCCCAGGCCTTGTTTTTACTGCTTGTATAGCGCTTCTCCATCTCTGCCGGCAATGCATATAATCAATCTAATTCATTTACAGACCATCCGGTGAAGTTCATGTGTACAGGCGCCTCTTGTGCTGTTGAAAATGAATATTCGGTCATGGTCAGGTTGTTATCATGACAAAAAATTCAACTAGCCTCTGCCCAGCTTCATTTGGCTCACCAAGACCGAACTTGCTTGTAATTCCGGATATTTCTTCACTCCTTACCTTAGAATTCCAGTATCAAATGAGAAAAGGGACGTCTGATGATGGAGTGTGGTCTAAAAGGCATTGCAGGTCAGCATAGAATCTCTCAGCGTCGGATTCTTCAGCAGTAGTGGTTGGTGCAAAGACTTGGATAACTTTTATGTTGAAAGGGTGACCTTGGATCCGAAGTGAAATCGTTCGGTCGTTTTTGGGGTTGCGCCCTAGCACTGCTTTGCCCATTCTTCTGTTTACTATGAAAGCGACCCCATTCCTTCTCCTGGATTCGTGCCCACAATAAAAGACATAATGGTTGCCGGAATTAAATTCTCCCATTCCAGTCCACTTGAGCTCGCTCATACCCAAGATATACTGCTTAGCAAATAACACGGCAGCAAAGATTCCCCTAGCCCGAGAGCAATCATGACACAAGCCAAGCTAGTATTGGAACTAAACTTATTAGAATGTATAATATCTAATATCTTCAAACGGGCGGCACGTCTAGGGAACTAAAATGACACCAAATTACGCCACTATATTTATGCATCATATCCACGAAATTTCCTTTCCTGAAATCTGTTTAAACCGGCCTTTTGCAAGAGATTACTTGACGACATGTTCGTCATATGGACAGACATGAAAAACAACCTAAACCATCTCATTGCAGCATGCAACAAGGCCCATTCAACTATATCTTTCACACACACCTACACCGCGCGCGAAAGAAACTTTTTGGACCTCACGATCCAAGTAGAAGGGGGCAAACTACTCACTAGCGTCTACAAAAAACCCACTGGCAGAAAACAATACCTTCATTTTAAAAGCTGCCATCCACAAAACTGCAAAACATCTATCCCCTACTCCCAAGCCATTCGATTTAAGCGCATTTGCTCACGCCCTGAGGACTTTGAGGAAAACGCCAACCAGCTGCGCACGTTCATTACGAACCAACACTACCCGGCTAATGTTGTGACCGTGCATGGTCCGCGCTTGCGTGCACTATTGTGCGCCTGTGGGCATGCTATTGATATGTGCTGTTTGTGCAAGGGCTCTAAGTGAGCGTGTTCACATGAATCTTTTTGTGTGAGCATGCTTTGCTTTGTCGTGACCATACAAATGCCAAGTTGGCCCTGTCAAGGGAACCTCAAGAAAAATACAAAGAAACGTCGCCCTGTGAGAAATAGCCGAAGTGCTTTTGTTCAACTGTTCACGCTTCCCGTTGAGAGGCGCTATTGTCAAGTTAGGAATGCCTATTGTCCAAAGGAGACGATCGCAGTGACACGTCCGCTGACGTACAGGAGAAGAAAGGAGCATGAGGATTACGGCCATTAGAGTATTTCCTGTGAATGCAGGAAAGAGTTGCAATTGCCGGAAAGGGACAATGCTGGGAGCAGCATTCGTGGCACGCACGTACACTTGGGTTTCTGAGAAGGAAATCCACTTGCCGGAACCAACATAGCGGATCTTTGCAGAAGAATCGAAATTTACCTCCTCGCCGTTCCCAAGCTCTACCCGACAACAAGTGACCGCGCCCGACGAAACAATACTGGACCAGTCAGTGCATCAGACCATCAGTGCAGTGATGTGTTCGATTGGTTGCCGATATCTGAGGGGTGTGCCCTGGAACTGATTGGTCAGCATCTTCAGAGAGGGGCTCGACATAGGGGGATTTAAGGACGTTGCAGAGCACGAAATGACGCTCTGAGCCCTGGGTAAACGGCTCACCCAGACGCTACTCGCTGTTAACTCTTAACGCTTGCCATTTTGCTGATATACCCTTTTTTCATGTAAATAAGTTTTCTCAGAGTGCCAATAAACCTGCTTGTATATATTTTACCAACTTCGAAGATTCAATCCTTTATCAACCCGGAGTCTCAGCACGCTACCAAGTGAAGGCCGGGTCGACTTAGTCCCAGCGTCACGACACTAACCACGCTATTAATAAGGTTACGAAACTATTTCGCGAGAATATTGTCAGAAAACGTAAAAATTCACATCCGAATCCTCACACCTCAAACATGATACTAACTTTCACGAATAACATCCATAATATGAACAAAATTTTGAAGAAGCACTGTAATAATATTGAGCACTGGGACCGAATCGTTAAAATTTTCCCTAATTCTCCACGGGTAACCTACAGACGGCCACAAAATATAAAAAATACATAGTCCACAATGAAGTAGATAAACCACCTCCCGCACGTTCCATATCTTGTGGGAAATGTCGATGCCATTTCTGAAAACACATGCAGACACCAAACCAAGCTAAGAGCACACATACCGCTTTCAAACATGACATTAAAGAGAACCTTAACTGCGACTAGGGCAACGTTGTATACACACTGGAATGTGGACATTGCTAGATGTAATAAATAGGCCAAACCAAAACTTCCTTCAGAATCTGATTCAATACCACCGCACACACACCCTTCCCCTATCCAAACAAACTAATGAAACAGGCCATGAATTTGAAAAACTAAAACTTACTCTACTCTAGAGCAACTTCAGAACTAATCCGAGCATGAGCAACGTGAGTCGTATTTTATTCATAAATTTAACACAGTGGATTGCGGAATAAACAGAAATACTTTCGTCCCTTCGAGGTCACTAACCCATCAAAGAATTCCAAATAACAGATTTACTGAGAAGATAACTTTAGACCTGTGCACCTGCGTTTACTTATTGCATTCAGGAAGAGACGCACCCTGCGTCGTCGTCTGAGATCATACCCGAAGTGTTTTGTTCACGTTTATCCCCAATCCTTCACTCCCACTATTTCGACCTCCGCCCCGCTTTTCTTCTTTTTCTTCCCCATTTTTCTCCTTCTGCTAATCTGCTTGCCACATTTTCCCGGCGAAAGTTGAAACCTTCAGATCCCCCCCTTTTTCCATTTTGTTTTCAATTCTTTATAGCTCCCCGCATTTTCTTGCTTTGTCCGCCCACCCTTACTCATATTTTGTCTTTCCCGCTTTTCTCGCATTCAACAGGTCCCCCATGGTCCTCATTCTTGCTGTCTTTTTTTTCTGTGATGAAGTCTTGAATATTCTACATAAATTGAGACTGTTCCGCAGACGACGTAGCCAGTGCCAAGCCAGTAATGCCGGCAGGTGCGGCAGCCCGCCGCGTAGAAGCGCGTTGCTTTCGTAGCTCGTCAAACCTCTGGCACAGGGTTATAATGTCGGATACGGACGTAGGGTCCCTGGCCGACCTCATATAGTACGCATCATCAATGAGACCTTTTAGAACATGTGTGACTCTTTCGGGCTCGGTCATGGACGGATTGACCAACTTGCAGAGGTTAACCACGTTCTCAATGTAGCTGGTAAATGTTTCCTCGGGCGGTTGAAGTCGTGCATGGAGGCGTTGTTCGGCGCGGAGTTTGCGTACCGCAGGACGGCCGAAGACATCTGCGAAGTTCTTCTTGAAGACAAACACGTTGAAAGATCGGCTTCGTGGTTTCGAAACCACAGATTTGCCACGTCCGTGATGTAGAAGAGGACGTTGCTCCGTGTTATGGAATCGTCCCAGCGGTTGTAAGTGCTGACGAACTCGAAAGAGGCCAGGCAGTCGTCAACGCCATGGCCGTCGGTACCACTGAAGAAAGGTGGGTCACGTGGGCGTTGTGCCCCGGGACAGAAGATGGTTGCAGGAGTGGCAGGAATGGGCGCCGATGGTTGGCTGGGAGCGTCATGCATGGTTGTGACCGAAGGCGGTAGCGTGCGGTTGCGAAGTTCCAGGGTGAAATTTGCGAGATGGACTGGGGCGACGACTGAGACACCTCCGCCAAGTGTAAGGTGTTTATTGGAGCACCAAGACTGTAGGCAACGTCCGCAAACCAAAGCGACGGGGTAGCGTTCGAACCAACAGTGCAGTGTCAACAAGGCTCCGGCTCCACTTCGTCTACCTCTTCGGGTTGGCGCGCGAGCTGATGGCGATCGGGATTACTACAATATATAGGTGTGTATGTATATATATGTCTTGCTTATTTATATAATTAAATTTCGCTCCGAAAGTCTTACGCACAGTTCTTTATGCATTTGGCAAATATACTTGATAGAGGTAATTGTTGGTACAAATATCTGTAGCGATTGAAACTGCATTTTTATCCGCTAGCTATGAATACTTTATAGACTCGATTAATGAAATATGGCGTTTAATTTCCAGTACATACTTGCACAATCGCTAGCAGTAAAGGCTTCGGGTAGGAGGTTTGTTGTAGCACCGACGCCGAGAAGTTCCAAAATAAATATACGCTGCGCAGTGCTACATCTGCAGCTTTTAATTACACGCATTTCATAAAATCAGCTGCGTGCAGAGAATACGATATAGTAGGCTTCAATACGCACCTCCAACCCCATATGCTTGAGTCTTCCTGCAAAAATAAAAACTTTTTGTTAGTACACTTGCAAGGGTCGATTATAACTCTCGTATATAATCCTCCCTGCGAGCCTTGATTTTTACGTAGAGCACCGTGTCGAGGTTTACACCTCTATTCGACATGCCTGATGATAGTGCTAGCTGTATATGCTTGGCTCTTTCCAGAAAAGAAGTAACAGCGTAGCAATGGGCCTCATTTGAAGGAAGCAGAAAAGTACGAAAGACTATATGAAACTCCAGTTCGCACTAGTTTACCATGTTGAGAATAAGCATATTACAAGCCTTTTATACTTGATATACGAACCTTACAAGAAAACAAAAAGTTCGAAAGATACCAAAAACCGCGAAGGAAACACTGTTGCACGAGGAAGCTAAGGTATAAACTTATTGCGGGACACTTGTATCGACATATCCAGCTTATATTGTTACTTAGCGACAAGCAAGAGAACGGACAACATGGTGAAAGATTATTTAATGGCTGGCCTAGCGCGAGGGCTCCTCTCGCGTCACTACCGATCTGCCACTGCTGAGCGCCACTACCATTGCCATAAGTCGTCACCGGAGTGGTCTCTTGAGCAGCAAAGAACAAGGAATTCAGAAAAGGACATGTCAAGCTCTTCCAAACATGAAACATCAGCGTACGTAAACACGGGTAAAGTGAAGTCCTCTAACTTGTTATTCGAAAGGGGTACAAGCGCATAGAGATATAAACTATACTGTAGACGATTATGCCTTTAGGAATATGCCCGATGGATAATCTAGCTACTAACCTAAACAATGCCAAAAATGGACCAAGTGCCATCTTGATCCCTGGTGAGTGCTTTAACTAATTGTGTCAAGTCATGAACAACCAGAAGATAAAAAAATTCACCGACGATTACGTTTCTTCTTAATGCGCAATTTCAGCGCAGCTCTTCAGCGGTTCCAACTTTTCGATAGATGTAGGCAGATATTGCAGCAAGACGTATGTACAATTACAGACAACTCTTTTCAATGTTTCACACGTATTTCTTCAAAAAACACTACACTAACAGTTCTTGGCTGTTATGAAAGACGCTTTGTGGTCGGAGAAATGAAGATAGTAATTAAGTTATCGGGAGGTTTCGGGAGGCAGCACGTGGGCCCATAGCGACTCTCACTGATGCCGCTGACGCCGCCAGCGACGGCAGGGAACGTGACTGTGCGTTTCGTCTTGGGCAGTTCTTGGCGGTCATGAAAGCAACCTTCTGGTCGCATAAATGAAAAGAGCAATTAAGTTATCGGGAGGTTGCGAGAGGCAGCGCGTGGGCCCATAGGAACGTTGCGCGACGAACAGGTAGCAGCGACTGACTGATGCCGATGACGCCGCTAGCGAGTGAAGAGAACGTGAACGCGTTTCGACGTTTCCGCTTGGGATGCACTCACCGTAGTCCGCTGATAGCGAGACGGCGTTTCGGCAACCGAAGAGCACCCTCGCCGCCACGCAGGAAGAGGGGGGAGGGGGGGTGGGGTATAAGCAGAGGCGAACTCAGGAGCGCGCAGCAATGAGATAACACGCGAAGTCGGCGCTACGCAGGAAGAGGGGTGCTGAGCTGGGCGGCTGAAAGGGGGGCGAGGAATGCTATTCTACGCACTCGAACTGTTTAAATATTTGTCATTTCCGAATAGCGCCAATTTCGCCAGTATTAGCACTGTGTGGGCTCAGGGAACCTCATTCCAGAGCAATTTTTGCCTGCTGTGCACAAGCCAAACCGGTTGTGAAACCCATCAACACACGTTGAAATGGGTAGTTTAATATAGTGGCCAAATGAGTGCCTGAAGGAACACAAACAAGTAAAAGATGCTCGCTTGCTCTCTTTCATAAATGCTATAATTAGTACAGGATGAGCCGGAAGCTTGAAATGCATATCTTTGTACAGATTGTAGGCGCTCCGCTTGATTTCTAAGTTCCGCATCTATACAGTTACCTTCCTATTGGCAATCGGTGTGTGCACATGATTTCTAAATATATTTTAATTATATTCTGGTTCAAAGGGACTGCGGCACGGCTGCAGTATGTTGTTGTTCTTAGAATATGCATTTTTCGTTGACGACCATTTTGGAGACTGGAGTGTTCTCTTTTATGATCTCTATGGGGCTGACTTGCTCCCTTTAAAGAACAAGCAACTCAGCAGTGGCGATAACAAGAGTTCTCGGAGGACCTCAAGCTACTATTGGCCGTTAAAAACGGCAGAGTCTAATTTAAAGCCGCCGCAGAAACTTCTAGCTAAAATAGCGAAGATATACTGAAAAAGAGCCATAATAAGGAAACACTTGTGGTTTCGCGCGATTATTCCAGCGTAATCTCGGCAAATCTCAGCTACATCGAAAGCAATAGAGGCGCGGTTCACAATACCGAGCATGAACAAACAAACACCACAAAATTTTTGCGTCCGCACCCCGGCGGCTATTTAAAATAAAGATTTGAATGGTTCGCGACAGTATAGTCGATATTTCAAAGACAATAGATTTAGAAAATTTTCATAATGCCAGTAAGCCAGTGGTATTGCAATAACGTTTTCTACATGAATATATGAACACCCTTTATGATATTGAAATGAATAAATCATTGTTCCTGCCTCATAACAAAAACACCAAACAGTATCGTTCCCGCTCATCATAATGTATATAAAAAGAGGTTCAAATCAAAAGGGAATCGTAAGCTTCGGAAATAAAGGGAAGAGGTGACAGTAGCAATGGGTTCTTTCTTCTGCTCCGTTTACTGGTACTCGCTCGCGTTTACACACCTTGCTACTCAAACATTTCATTTAAATGAACGCCAGTAACTTTAATGGGCTTGCTCGTTCAAAATCATAACCTATAACACTTTATGTGAAACACCACTTCAAAATGATTTCAAACTCCACCTTAGACAGCCATGCGAAACGGCCTGCACGACACAAGAGTACTTTGACTAGGAATCCAAATGTAACAGAGGAATCGACCGAGGTTGTCTCAAGATCAGAAAGAAAAACCTCTAGCTGGCAATGAGTGCCAACTATGCCCTTTGTTGTCCTAGTGATATCACACATCCTATCTGGCCAGTCAGTGTTCTATCATATCACCTCTCAATTATTATTGATCAAAGTCATGACTATGGTGTTTCACAAAACCAGAGGCAACGTCGACGCCAGTTAGCGAGCTCTAGCGTCAAATGTTTTAAAAAACGGTGCATCTAGAGCTAATGCGTTCCACGTGAGGAAGGTGAAAACTGCTGCTAAGATGCACATAAAAGCCTTCCAGTTGTTAGATATAATGGATCTTTTATCACGTGACAGCGTAATGGTCGTGTTTCAAAGATAATACAGCGTCTTCGTTGTCTTTGTTGAGAAAAAATAGTCACGAGCATAGCTACGAAAGGTCACACTTAAAAGGGGACACAGCTGAGCACTAATTCATCGGCAGGCTGTCGCCGCGAGTCGAGTAGAACCGAGTACAACAATTGGAAGAGTTTTAGGAGCTCCGAATGTGTGTAGTGCCTTAGTGATGCAACAGTGAAATGAGAATCAAGCCTAGAATCCGTAAATCTCCAGACCAATAAGCTAACGGTGGCCAAAAGGATGCTTGTAAGGTGGTTTTCACAAAATCTGCAATAATATGATGGCACACCAGTGAGCACTGGCGAGATAATCAAGGCACTAGCAATCCAGTGAGTAGCAAAGTGTTGTTTACTTTAGCGGGAATCAGAAAGAACTGCCGCGCTCTGGAGTGATTACCGCTTTTCTATCATTTACTAATAAAAAAACTGAATATCACTTTTTATTTGCCTACACTCAGAAACTCTCCAACTGATTGTTATACTTTCGAACATGAGGAAACGAGTATGTGAGAAATTCACAGTGTGCACAAAAACTTATATACTAGATTTTTTCATTTAATACTCACAGTTGTTGGCTCCATAAATTCGATCTTCGCCATAGTAAGTTCCGATGACTTGGGTATAACAACAGACCTTATGCAACTGACGGCCGGTATTGAATCATTGGTAAAGGCGACAAGAAAAAACAGTCTAGCTTTAGTTAAATACTGCAATAAATACGAAGAATGTAATAGCATTATTTTCTGAAGGCCCAAATTTAAAATACGCACATAGCATGGTATCAATTCACACGGCTTTAATATACCTGCTTTTTGCTTTAGAAAGACACATATCTCATGTTTATATATTCTGCTAATTTATTTGCACGAAAAACTGTGCCAAGTATTTTTAAAGTTTTTTTCTGGATTTTGACTAGAATACGCACAGTGTGGCCAGCTTTGAACAAAAGAAAAGCAAGCATTTTCATAAGATTTTATATGTCCTTAAAATCTGGCCTGAAATCGCGCTGCCAGCTGTGGTCTGATACGAACGCAGAACACGCTAATACTGTTTGTTTTTAGGAGAAACACCAGTGTATTTATATAGGCACTGAAGGCTAATAGATAGAGGGTATGTCTTGTGACAGGTTTATAATACAGAGAAACAATGCAGTATAAATGGGGAACATTCTTTCCTGTCAGGTATTTTGCATTGGTGCGAGCGCAATGATGAAGCAGGGGCAGTGTCACAGAATGGTTTTAAAACACTGAGGAGGCAGCCTTTATTTGTTCGCCTTAGTTACTACCCCCTAAATCACCGGATAAACAATACTGCCCTTGTCGAAACACAAAAGTGTGCGTTTTTAATTTGCAACTATCATGATCTCCAAATAACGGTTATACTTGAGCGTGAGAGGAAGACGAAAAAAAAATTGAGGGGAGCAATAAGAATTACTTCAGTGCGGAAATGAGATACCGTCGTGAATTACGTTACTAAGTTCTTTATCAGCACTTTCTGCTCCTGGTTGCTTTTCCGATGGTAGAATTTACATTTTCCATCTGTTCTTTTTCGTTGGTTTAGGTTTAGCTACTTTCGTGCTTCTGAATATTTTCAATTGAATTGATTTTTATTACGTCATGTGGTTGCATGCACAGGGCGGGTGAGCGCGCTCCCAGCTTTAGGCTGCCGTTAAAGTTTGCCTCCTCCTCACGTGCGCCACACTAGTCCGATACGCCTCCGGCGTCGCTACGGTAGGGTAGCAGACACATGGATTCGTTTTCAGGAGTTTTGTGTAAAATGGTGGTTGCAGGTACGGCTTGGGCGGGGAATAGGGGTAGTTCGAGTGCGGTCATGGACTCTATTCTCTTATATGTATAATTATTTTCCCCTGAGGACACATCCTGACCTCAGCTCCATGCTTAAGCAACCAATCCACGCCATTTATTGGACAAGAAATGTTTTCATATTTTTTTTAAAACGCGGATTTACGGCAAGCTCAGATGGTAAATGTCCCAGAAAGCATTCATGAAAGCCAAATGCTTGCCCTTTCTCCTGTCAGGCGGTACTGGTGCACACTGCCATGTCGACCAGATGTCACGCTTTGCGATAAATTTTCTACAAGGAAGTTGCGCTGCCTACGCGTGCACCAATAAGGAAAGAAACAAGAGCAGAAACTTTGAAAGAATAAAGCGGACTTATGAGGACACCAACAACGGTTAGGGACTAAGAGCAAGGCTTGCTTTTAGGACGTTGAGTGGACAAAGTTACTGCGACACTTTTCTCTATGCACAGCCGATTGAGCCTACAAGAGGTCAAAATGATCAGTACACTATACCGTCATTCCCAGCATTAAAAGAATCTAAAGTGCGGCCACATGGAGTGTAGAAAAAAATTATTAACGTTTAGCTCGGCTAAGGTCGACCATGGAAGCAAAATGTTCTTTATGCTTGGTTATTCTGGATTTCAAAGCCAGGTTACATTCACGTAGACGTGAACTTAGTTAACACTGTGTAAGCTGTATTTAGCGTGAGCAGATGCGGTTTGCGCTGGTTTAACTTCTTTATGTCTGTCCGTGGACCTCTAAGAAACTGCAGCCGGGTCTAGACGAAGCGACGTTGTCGAGTCAACATTTAAGGGGGAGATTCAGGGAAGGGAGCCACATGTGTAGCGATGAAGAGGGAAGCAAAGAATAGGCAGGAGAGTTCAATGCTACGTGGCATGATGTAAGACATTATTGCATATTTGTAGAGATAAGTACCAGTACGAATGACGTTTTCAGGTGCCTTAAGACGTAGCAGCAGGTGTGCGAAATAGATTCGAGGGCCAGCAGTTCGGAGCGCCGCACCTGCACGTGCATGTGCAAGGCACGTTTGTTGCAGCCCAGTTTGCTAGCTCGTGCTGGGCCAGTAAGCCTCTCGCTTTGAAATCTCAAAAAGATAAGGACGCTACCCGGCTGATGCATGCACATGATACAGTGATTGCAAACTGCGGTAAGGAAGGAATGCTATCAATGTGAGTTGAACCATAGCCTCCTTTATACTCTCTGTGCCTGTCAACTCCGCGCTCCGCGGCCGTCGCCGCCGCTCCTCCTCCGTTGACAAGTTACGCCGCTGGCTGCCGGGAGATGGCGACAGCGACGTAGGGTCACCTTCGCCAGGTTAGTGCCGGGTGCGCCGTGAGTGTGGCGGGTGCGTCGTGTTGCAAAGCGGTCCGGATAGCCACGCGCTGCCGCTGTCTTGCTGTTTCGTGGACTGTTCTGCTGTGTGCAAGGTCATGCTTCTACTTTTCTGTGCCTTCAGGTGCTGCAGGAATACAGCATTGCACCAACTGGTAAGTGCCAGCTTTGCTTTGTCCTTCCGGCGATCACTGCGTAGTATTCAGCTGCTTTGAGGCTTGTAAAAAATAGCGACAGCACCAATGTGTTTATTAAGCGTCAATACTGCAATAGTAATGTTAGATGCGCACCTGTGCTTTCTGGACTGCAATGCTAATTGCTTCCCTGACTAGCTCGTCTCCGTAGTGTGTTAGTGTGCTCCTGCGAAGTTCTTTTTTTGCAGTATAAGCTAATTACGAAAATTTGTGATAAAATAGAAACACAGGATTTACCTATTGTGAAGATGACTACTCTAAAGTGACAAGCAGATCAATTAAGGGAAAATGAGGGTGCTCGTTATAATACATGAAGGAAAGAAGCCAACAGTCGGCGAGGCCAAGGAAAGCGTTGGGGATGGTACGTTATGTCTTTTTTTTAATGTTTCCTTGGTCTCCTGGATTGTACTCTGCGTGGCGTCGTCGTAAGTTGTATCGTCAGCTGTCGGTGCGCTGTTGGTCTTAATTACACACCCGTGCCAGTCGTCTGGCTTCCTCTGCAGGCTGCAGGTAGGCGGCGACGCAAAGGCTGTCCTCGCTAGTTACGTGCGGCAGCATTGCGTCGAGCGTCGTCGTGGGCTCCCTGCCGTACACAAGCTTGAACGGGGTCGCTCTAGTGGTCTCTTGGACTGCCGTGTTATACGCGAAGATCACGTACGGCAGGATGGCGTCCTAGGTATTTTATTCGGCGTCCACGTGCATGGCGATGATGTCTGCAATTGTTTTGTTGAGGCGCTCCGTAAGGTCATTGGTCTGGGGATGGTATGCAGTTGTTCGTCGATGGCTTTTATGACTGTAGTCCAGGATAGCTCGTGTCAGCTCTGCCGTAAATGCCGTTCCACTGTCCGCGATGAGCACTTCTGAGGCGCTGTGTTGCAAGAGAATTAGTTCTACCAATCACGTGGCGACTTCTGCCGCGGTACCATTGCGTAGTGCTTTTGCTTCGGAGTAACGGGTGAGGTAGTCAGTGGTCATGATTATCCACTTGTTAGCCACAGACGAAGATGGAATGGGGTCAAGGTGATCCATCCCAATTTGTTGAAAGGGCAGGGATGGGGCGGTATCGGGTTCACTAGCCCAGATGATCTGATTGGCGGCGTCTTGAATAGCTGGCACTCACGGCACGTTTTCACGTAATGCGCGACGTTGTAAGCCACTTTTGACCAGTAGTATTTCTCCTGGATTCGATGCTACATGCGCGCAACTCCGAGATGCCCTGCTTTTGGCTCGTCGTGTAACACATAAAAATTTCCTGCCTGAGGCTTTTAGGCACGACAAAAAGCTGCTAGGTCTTGTTGGGAGCGAAGTTCTTTACGAGAACGTCATTGCTTAAGGCGAACGACGAAAACTGACACCTAAACACTGCAGGAGGGGAAGCGGTCTTGTCTTCCAAGTAATTGGCTAGTTTTTTCAGCTGAAGATATGATCGCTGCTGTTGTGCAAAACTGCTGGCGCTTACTGGCCCCAGAAAGGCATCGCCATCATCGTCTTTCGGGGGAGCGTCGACGGGAGCGCGAGATAAGCAGTCTGCGTCGGAATGCTTGCGGCCGACTTAAAGACTACAGTTGCGTCCAATTCCTGCAGTCGTGGGCTCCATCAGGCAAGGCGGCCGGAGGGGTCTTTCAAATTAGCCAGCCAGCAGAGCACGTTGTGGTCGCTTACCACCTTGAATGGTCAAACGTATAGGTATGGACAAAACTTGGAAGTGGCCATGATGACCGTTAGGCACTCCTTCTCGGTCGATGAGTAATTGACTTCGGCTTTTATGAGGGACCTGCTAGCATAGGTGATTACGTTCTCGTGTCCGGCACTTTTCTGGACGAGAACGGCTTAGGTCCACACTGCTCGCGTCAGTATGAATTTCGGTCTCGGCGTTTTCATTAAAGTGACCAAGTAGCGGAGGGCACTGCAGGCGGCGCTTAAGTTCGTCGAAGGCTACTAGCGGCGCTTCCCATTTAAAAGATACGTCAGCCTTTGTGAGCTGTGCCAACGGTTCCGTGATGGGATCCTATTAACACGCATTGAGTGGTACTTGGAACGACACGAAAAATATCCAGATTTCATGTCTGTGTTCCGACGCGGCCGCTCCTCTATAGATAATGTCGTAGACCTGGTTACGTCAGTCAATGTCCAAAAGAATCTGAAAAGATTGAGTGCCATCCTAGATGCACTGGAAACTGCTGAAGTCGGGGGACGAACTTGTAGCTGGATACGCAGTTATTTGTCTGACAGGTCACTGTTCATCCCGACAGAGGACGGACGAACATCCTCACATAGAACCTCTCGCGGAGTTCCGCAGGGTGGGGTACTGAGCCCCATTCTATTCAATCTTGTGCTCATCGGCCTAGTCGACCTGCTGCCTCAGTCAGCTCAGATCTCCATATATGCGGATGATATTTGCATTTGGGCCTCAAGCGTGACTCGACCCCAAGTTCGTGCAAGACTACAAAAAGTGGCATCGATTGTGACGTCATATCTTCGTGTACAGGGTCTTACTATCTCAACAGAGAAGTGCTCTGTGGTGGCCTTCACACGAAAATCAATGTCACAATACGCAGTATACATAAATGGCAAAGCTATTCCTTATGAAAACAGTCATCGCTTCGTTGAAATCTTCATTGATAGGAACCTCTCGTGAAGTCCACATATCAGTGGTATGAGGAAAAGACTGACGGCGATTGCCCATGTTCTCTCCTGTCTAGGAGGCAAGTCCTGGGGCGCGTCAGTGCACTCTATGCTGCAACTATACCGCTCACTTTTCCTGGGTTACATGCGGTACATCTTTCCAATATTCAATAATATTAGGAAGACGAACATCGAGATCCTCCAAAGCGTGCAAGCTCAAGCTCTCCGCATCTGCCTTGAACTGCCAAAATGCACCTCAACGGCAGCGACGGTTCTTCTCTCCCGCGGGCATCCCATAGCTACATATATTGCTGTTGAAAACATGAGAACACATATACGACACCTCACCCTGGTTTCCCGTCACCACCTTGCAACTATCCCAACAATTAGACCACGTACTGCATTTGCCAAAACCATAGCAGCTCATCGCACCTACCTTCCTTCACAGTTCACTCCAGCTTCAAGACCGAGTTTACCCCTATGGAGTCTACATGAACCGAAAGTTTACCTATCTATTCCGGGAGTAAAAAAGAAAACGGGTGTACCATTGCCTGCCTTGAAGCAAATGACGTTGGGTCCCCTGTATTCTATGCACAATAATCGTGAACACGTATACACCGATGGCTCAGTTGCTTCAACAAGCTCCGCGGGGCTGTAGTGATACCGTCGAGGTCCATCGTGCTGAGGATCAAGACGACGTACCCCACCTATTCAACTGGTGCGGAACTGGCTGCCTTACGTGCAGCTGTTGAATACATCGGCAGGGAACTTCCAGGTGTCTGGTCCATTTTTACGGACTCGAAAGCAGCGCTTCAAGGCATTCAAGCTGCGCTACGTCGTGGATCACATGAGCAACTAACTGCAGAGATCCGCGTGCTATACCACGACGCTACATCAAAAGGTCATGATATAATTTTCCAGTGGCTACCTGGACATTGCGGTATTGAGGGAAACCACCTGGCAGACCAAGTTGCCCGTTCTGCACACAATGACGGAACTACAGTGAACATTCCTATATTTAGAGTTGACGCAGCTTGTCGACTTCGTTCCTTTCAGCCTACGCTTTCAGCCTGGAACAAAGGAGAATTTTCCAATCGACGCCTCAGGGAACTAGACCCTGGGCTGCGCCTTCGTGTTCCCCCTAACAAAGGGCGGCGCGAAACAACCACTGATGTGCCGTATGTGGCTCGGTGCTGCATTCACCAAAAGATACGCTTATGTGATGAGAATGGCGGATAGCCCTAACTGTGAGAGATGCGGCTGCGAAGAGACCACACAGCATCTCCTTTGCCAGTGCCCATGCCCTGCTTTTACAAGCGAAAGATATGCGCTGCGTTCGGCTCTGGACCATCTTGACAGCAGTCCTTTCACAGAGGAGAAAATCCTCGGCCCATGGCCACAGAAGGCGTCTAACGGCAAAGCCTTCAAAGCACTTATGTGTTTTATGAGAGACACAAACTTGATTGAAAAACTGTGACTGTGCTCCTCGCCGCCTTACCTTTCCTATCATTCTCTTCTATCTTTCTCCTTTAAACTCCTCATTCCCCTTCCCCAGTGCAGGGTCGGAAACCGGAAGCTTTCTTGGTTAACCTCTCTGCCTTCTCTCTCTTTCTCTATCTCTCTCTTACGTCTTCACCAAAACGACTGGTGCAGCCCAGGGGCTGTGGCATGGCTGGATCATGTCATCACCCAGCATTTCCTCAAATTGATCGCGTATGGATCGGCATTCTCGTGGCAATACACGGTAGGGGCTTTAACGTAGCGGTCGAGTGTTTTCGTCCGTGATGGGATGATTTGCCAACAGAGTTTGCCGCGCCTTCGACGCTGAAGAAAAGCACTCGCTGCAGTTTTCAAGAAGAGTGCGAATCCGGTCTTGTCTGTCTCGGGGGAGTGCTGGATAATTGTCGAAATTGGGCTGCTTGCACCGGTTGGGTGAGTCGTATTCAGGTTTGTTGAGGAGGGCAAAAGACTGCTCGGGTGTCCGCTAGCTCGTCGAGGAAAGCAAATGTCATGCCCTTGTTCAGGGGCCGGTATTTGTCGGTGATGTTCGTGACGAGCACATGAGCTTGTTCATAATGAAAACAGACGATGCCTCTTGGGATGCCAAGTCCTCTATCCAGTAACAACTGAGTGTTTCCTTCGACAACCTCTTCTGTGATTTCGAGTTCTTTTGTATCCAGAGGGACGATGACGCTTGATCGGGGCGGTACGGTCAATTCTTCGTCGAGGACGTTGAGAGCGACGTGATGCGTCGAAGTTCTCGTAGCATGTATGGCTTTGTCGGTCAACAGCTTATTGAGCTTGGATAGGAGGTCGATGAACGCTGGATGTTCGTCCAGAAAATCCACGCCCAGAATCACGTCTCGGGAACAGTGCTGTAGGACGATGAAGCTGGTAGGGTAAATGCGTCCATGCACTGTCACTCTTGCGGTGCATCGCTCGCATGGCGTAATAAGGTTACCACCAGGGGTGCGGATTAGCGGGCCATCCAAAGTGGTCATAAATTTCTTGAGCTGTACTGCGAAAGCTCCGCTGATGACAGAGTAGTCGCCACCGGTATCCACAAGAGCGGTAACCGTGCGCCCGTC
Organism: Amblyomma maculatum; assembly: GCA_023969395.1. Lineage (NCBI taxonomy): Eukaryota > Metazoa > Arthropoda > Arachnida > Ixodida > Ixodidae > Amblyomma > Amblyomma maculatum. The sequence continues at coordinate 20,597 of JAJIZL010027587.1, read as the reverse complement.
GACAGCAACCTAAAGGTCGCTTGTACGTGTCCTGGTATTGCACGTTGGTTTTGTTGTTCGATCTCTGCTTAGTCTTGTGCTGAGGTTACGGCCGGGGCACATCGTCATAACGTCGCTGGGCAGCGATGTCAACCTGAAGTCTGGTCGTGATTTTGTCGACATTGTCCTCTTGTGGATATGCGATTTAATGGCTGCGTCTTCATCACTCATCATCGGCGATGGAGGATCTTAGTGTTTTCGCCATGAAGCAACCTCACCTCCAAAGGTTGCTCTATTTAGTTTCCCCTGCGCGGGCTTGGGGACCTTTCGCGCACATTCTCATCATAGTTACGGCTTGGCGACGCCAAGCGGGCCCTGTACGGCGATGGGGACCTGAATCGACGGCTTGGTGGCTCAATCTCACCGCTCCGCAATTAGTTGTCGATTTCTTGCGGTCGTTCACTTGGGCGTGCTTGTGGAGCGTCGACTGGAAATCCGCGAAGGCCGATTCGTCTGTACGGACAGTGGCACAGAATGTGGCTGGCCTCACCGTAGTGGAAGCATAATGGCCGGTTGTCCGCTTTCCTCCAGGCGTCGAACTTCCTGGGGCTTGGGGGTCGTTGGTAGGCTTGGCGGACGGGGGCCAAGGGGCGGCTTTCAGGAACAGTGCAGAAGCGGTGAGGGCTTGGAAAGTCATCACGTTTGGGTGCAAGGTGATGTATTGCAGCAGCGTAGTTCATCGCTGTTGCCTTTCGTGCTGGAACAGTCGCTGCCGTCATTTGAGGAACGCCCAGCGCCTGTGGGACTTCTTCACGGACGACGTCCGCAAGCGTCGCCACCTGGTGTCGTTAGGATGGCGGCAGCAATCGGCGGAACTCTTCTCTAACGGTCTCCCGGATGAGGTCCCGAAGGTTTTCTCCGCTCGCAGATACGCTGGGGTAGTGGCTTCAGTAGTCTGGTTGGAGTGATCGCTCGTAGTGGCGCATCCGGGTGTCTAACGTCTTCTCGATGGTCGATGCTTCACTTTAACTTTCGTCAACAGTTTTCGGTGGGTTCCGGACAAATCCTGCAAAAACCGACTCTTTAAAGCCACGCATTAAAAATTTCACTATCATCTTCGCTCATGTTCGGGTTGGCGCGGCGAAACAGGTGCTTTATCTCCTCTACGTAGACCAGCACGGGCTCGTTTGGGAGTTGAAGTCTTGATTGGAGGTGGGCCTGAGCTTTTCTTTTCGGACAGAACTTGCAAAGGCAATAAAAACCTCTCCTCTGAATATCTCCCAATGCTTTAAAAAGGTCTCGTAATTTTCGAACCAAACTCAGGCTTGTCCGTGATGAACAAAGTATTCTTGTCTGAGTTTCGCAATGTCGTTCCAGCCGTTGAATTCTGCCACATGGTCTAAAAGGTTCATCCAGTCTTCCACATATTCACTGGGAGGCCTTGGAAGATTGGGGGCTCCCGTGGTTGCACGAAGACGACTGGTGCTGTTGGATGGGCCATTTTCAAAGTTGATGCCTTCCGGAGTCGAATGGGATCAGGCAGCAGACCGTATTCAGGTTGTAGGCCTTGCAGTCAGCGGCTGGCTCAGTGACCTGTAGGGTGACCCAGGATGACAGGAACAAGGATGAGGTCTTCGCTTGACTGATCAACGGCAGCACCTCCACCAGATGTCACATAGTGGTGACAAAGCCATACACAACCAAAAGAAGACAGAATCATGGTGGTACTGAAATTATTTCTTTATTGGCTTACTTGCGCCCGCAAACGAACTAAGCAACACGGCGGCGGCGATAGCAACAAACGTGCTCGTCGATCGTCGAACAAAGAATGCCCGTCGCACTTGTCAACGCTCAATTTAAAGGATGCTTAGAACAATCTAGATAACGTCGCAAACTGCTACTAAGCACAACCTGGAACAATGTAGAAACATACGAGAGTGATCGAAACCTTCGAGACAGATCTCGGCACATCTTGCGCGACAACAAAACTGTGAAAGGTGCGCCTCGCGACATCGAGCATTAACGAACAAAGAATACAGAACTGATTCACGATCTATAATCAGAGTGATAAGGCCGCATGCCGGCGGCTGCCAAACAACAAGAAATACAGTTTTGTGGCAATATGTCCCAAGGCTGCCAGAAAATATTAAAAAATCATGGACACACCGAACAAGACAAAACGCCTCATCTGGACATCAGGACATAAAGGCGTGGAAAGGAACGAGTGCGCCCATGCCGCTGCCCGAGCTGACCTCCCCCGGGGACAAGCCCATCATCCTCTATACCACTCCTATCCCGGCCCTCTGGCGACGTACGCGGAGAGCTTACAGCGCTGCTGACTGTCTCGCAGATAATATCCAACTACAGCCAAGGGGCTCTCTAAAGCGTAGGAAGTTAGATGGCGACGCCTACAGACAGGTACAAATAAGACCAGCCCGTTTAAGCACAATACAGCCCGGGTTCTGCGACCCCAAATGTAAATATGGCGGGGAGAAGCAGGCCTGCACCACATGGTGTGGAGCTGCCCACACAATCCTGCAGATGACCCAAATGCAGTGCCCCAACAATTGAGATGTGGGAGGCTGCCCTATCAAGCTCTGGACTAGATGCCCAACGGGCACTCGTGATACGCGCGCGGATAGCTGCTGGAGTCCCAAACTAGGGATCCCATCTACACATCCCCCTCTATAATATATTCTCAATACAGTTTTCGCATACACTCACATATACACACACCGCAGGGCCAGAAACAGCCATCATCTCCCTTGATCTTTAACGTGCACTCAAATCGCGCAGCACAAAGACGCCCCTTCGTTTTGCCTTCACCAAAACGCAGCCGCCAGCGGTCGGGATCTATTCCGGAAACTCCGGCACATTAGTCGGGTTTCTTATCACTCTACCACCGCGACCTGGATTTAACTATAAATAACATTAGAATAAAGAACAGAATATATTTGACAGTTAAAAAATGCATCATTGCTTTTTGTTGACAACTGAGAACAAAAAAATAGTGATACACTTCCCGTACGCATTTTTGTTCTCAATTATCAGCAAAAACCAGTGATCCCTTTTTCATCTGTCAGAATGTGCTCTGTTGTTTCTTCTAATGTTATCACTATCTTTGAACTTTGTGGACTCAAATTGTTCTTGCATTTAATCTGAACACTGAAGACTTAATTTTTTCTACATTGGGCTATATGCTGGCCTCATTTAATTTTACCTCTTTTCACCAATTACTAAAACACAACTCCCAACTTGGCATGTGTAGCTCCTTTACAAGCCACATATGTTTAACGTGTGCTAAACGTGTGAGTTTCTAAACGTATTTATATTCTGAGAGTGTATGAAAGATGATATTCAATTGAATTCCTAATCTGTTTAAAATTTGAAATACACATCTGAACCTGCTGCTTTTAACATTAGATAAATATGCAGACTTTCACAGCTTAATAATATCTGTAATAAAGAACTGTTGTTTCTCTCAAGTAATAGTTACAATCCTGTACTGGTTGTCTGTATTAATCTTTATTCACCCGGTGGATGTCTTTCCTTGACCTTGTATATAGCATTATAGAATTTTGAAATAGGAACTGTCTTGGGGATGAAAAATAAAGCTGTCTTTCACACAAGAACATTTTTCTACATGCCTTTAGAGAATGCCAGCGAAAGCTTGCGATTACCCTTGAGCCTTAAATGGGGATAGTTTTTATTGAAAAAAGTTATATGAAATTGAGAAATAAGTAGGTAGATGCAAATTCTCCAGCATTAATAATAAATATATAGTAAACAATCAGGTAATATCTCAGTCGAAAGCAGTAGAATTAGCTAATCAAACCTTCTTGCAATTATTTCCACAGTGGCTCAGTGATTATGGCATACTAATTAAGATCCCGTTTACACAACTTCATTGAGCAGCAGGCATTTTTGGGATGAAATCCAATACACCTTTTTATGGTGCGACATCAGTAAGGTTAAAAGACCCCCAAAAGATCGAAAATAGCAGAGCTCTTTGTTGAAACCCTGTCATAACAGTATCGCTTTCGGACAAAAACTTTTAATTGTCATTTTTTAAGGGATCATAATAAAGCACACATCAAAAGTTTATGTTTGAAGTTTTGAATTTCCAAAGAGTATTTTTTGCGGGGGCCAAATAAGGAACGTGGAAACATTTTATGACAATGATGGATATTCAGTACTATAATGCGGGATGAATACTTTCTTTAAATGAACTGTCCTTTCCTTGCCCAAACTGGTAAAAAATTATAAATACGATCAGTACATTGGATTTCAAGTGTTATGTAACAAAGCCTATTATTAATGCACTAGCTAAGTTTCTATTATCGAGAGCAATATACCATACAAAAATGCGAGACAATGATTTCGTTTTATTTGTCTAATATCAACCCACATATTTCTCCTGCCGCCAGCGTTTGACGTATTTTTATTACACCTATATACGTACCTAAATTTAGGCTCTGTCTCATGAAATGACGTAAACTGCTTTAATAATGTTTTCCACTTTCCGCAGTGGCAGTTTGCCTGAAATTGCTAGTAACATGCAGCAGTAGGCATGACAACGGAATGGCAGAAGGGACACTTTTCAAAATGAGAAAGGCCAGTATGAATATATCAGACCGCTGTATCTAGACTTCAGTGTAGACTTCAGTGCAAAGAGCATGCAAATTTTATCCTACTCTAGCTTGACTCTATTGCTTGGCTAAGTAATCCCTCAGCTAGACCTCTTTAGGTACGAGACCTTCCTACGAGGCATGCGAGGTTTGGATAAGTACGAGGTAAATATGTTAGTTTTCCTGAACTATTCAAAACTTTCAGGCGAAATGTAGACACTAAGTTTATTTTTGCCGTGGTTATAAAAGAAAGCAGACGTAAAATACTTGTCAACAAACAGTTCAGTTCAGTTCAGGCGTTCAGTCGTGTCAGAAAATTCCAATCACGAGACCCATAATAAAGAGGCCGAACGTACCTTTTGTACAATATGGGCTTCTTCCGCGTCACAGACGCTAGATAGACACAGGATAATAAATACCAACTGCCATTCCATTGCTTTCCAAGCTGCCATATTGTTTTTAGTAACTGCGTGCTGACCTGCATGTGACCCATTCATTGTTAAAATACTAGGTGTGTAAACAAACAAGCCGGATTAACAGCAGTCATGGCGCAAGCATCCTTAAATTCCGGAATATAAAAAACTGCTTTTTTGGAAGCAATATAAGAGAAAGAAATGAAACATGAAGTAGTGCCGACACCTTTTTTGTTTCATCCACGTGACATTGAAGATTTAAGAGGACATAGACAAATTTTCAAACCTCTCATAACAATATGGTTACTCAAGAGCAGTAAGAACAAAGACCTGGGCGTCGATATGGGGAATATATGTATCTGAAAATTATCAAAAAAATGTAACGCCATTTGAAGTACGAGACAAAAGAAATAGTATCGCTGAATAATAGAGTGAATTGGTCCAGCAAAATAATATAGAGCCACATTTTTAATTTTTTTGTCAAATGTTTGTTGCTCTGAAAAAGAAGTGTATTCAGCATTTTGAGTTTCAACTCTGTCGACATAAATTTCAGCGCTTTACAAAGCTAGTTTATAATTCTTATCTAGGCAACCGCGGGAAAGGCGAATTTGTGGACTTTCAGTAAATTATTTTTTATCGGAGGTCGTGGGTTCAGTTCCCACCATCGGCACGTTGTTTTTTCTTCAACTTTGCGTTTATTTATCTTTCCCCTGAACATATTACATTACTAATTTATGTAATTATCAACGGAATGTTTAAAGAAAAAGAGAAAAAAAGCGACAAATTACAATCCCCAATGCTTTCCTTGGCCTCGTTGACTATTGGCTTCTTTCCTTCATGTGTTATAACGAGCACCCTCATTTCCCCTTCATTTATCTGCTTGTAGCTTACGGGGGTCTCGGTTCTGGCAGTCTTGAAGACATAGGTAGCACAAGAGGAGTCTAGCACAGCTTTCGCCCTCGCCCTTGATCACGTTCTACGTGACGCTGGCGGTAACACACGACGTTCCACGTCCGCCGCTATGGTTGAGGGTGGCGCTGGTGAACACTCTCAAGGTTTTAATACCGAAGAAAGTAGCAGGGGGGGATCGCTCACTCGCGAAGAGAGACTGACGAAGTGAGCCTTTATTCTTTGTTTGTTAGCTGGGTTTAGAGTATGGCTTATTGGAAAAAACCGCTAAAAGTGGGCCCTCTAAACGTCCGAGGGCGAGCCTCGAGACGGAAGCAAGTGTAGTTGAACCGTTTGTTGAGCGAACTAGATTTAGACATCGTAGCCATACAAGAAACAAAGGTTGAGGATGAGCAGCAAACAGATATTATGGTATTTGGTTTTCGGTCACGCTTCAATGTTTGCGTAAGCCATGCTGTCTTTTCCTGAGGAAAAGTGTAGGCATAGCAGTGGAGCAAGTAATAAGTTGTGAAAGGGGGCGTTTCGTCGTGTGCGACATCAAGTACAAAACCTGTGCGGTGAGGGTGGTGGTCCTGTATTCACCAGCGACACAAAAAGAACGGCGCGACTTTTTTGAGAAGTTGGTGCCTTTCCTTGAATGCAGTCGTGCGCTTATATTTTTGGGAGACTTCAACTGTGTTGTAGACTCTAAGGATCGTTCAAAGAGAAATGTTGGAAAAGACCAAAGTGCCGAAATGCTGAAGTGTGTCCTCAATGAGTGCAGCTTAGAGGTCGTATCAGTCCTGGTGAATGCTGAAAAATGTGATATTTCACACATTTTCAAGGTAGTAGTCACGCGCGACTTGACAGAATATATGTGTCGCCGGAGTTTTCGCCTACCTGTGAACAGTATGAAGTGAAGCAAGTGTCATTTAGCGACCATTGCTTAGTTACGGTCACGCTGGGCGGAACGAAGCAGTGTAAATCAAAAATGAACTGGGACTTATGGAAAATAAACTCGAGGCTTATAGAAGACGAACTATTTTTAAGAAAAGTTAAGGAAAGCATTGATATTTTTTATGAGAGCGAAACAGGCTGTATTAAATACTGGGAACGATTTAAACAGGAGGTTAAAATGAATGCAATTGGGCGCTCTTCCATTATTAGGTACGAGGAAAAGAAAGAAGAAAAGCAACTGCAAGAGCTCTTAAAATATTTAGGGCGTGAAGAAGAAGGAATGCCGGGTATGTTCATGCATGATATAAAAGGCATCAAAGTTAGGCTAGAAGCTTTGGATGCCCAGAAGTACAGAGGCGCTGCGATAAGAGCGCGCACGGAAAAATGGCTCGGTGGCTAGACGCCAACAAAACGCGCCCTCGCTGATGAAAAGCGATATGCGCGCGAGAACGAGATAACGGTTATTGAATACAAGGGGCAGAGGCATGATGAGCAAGACGGAATTACGAGCGCCTTCGTGGAACATTACCCTGAGCTGTTTTCGAGCAAAGCACCAAGTGAAGGAGGGTTTGGAGATAACGTTTTGCCTCTGATGCCAAAATTAGGCAAATAAGTTACTGAAGAGTTAGAGAACGAAATAAGTGTGGAGGAAATAGAAAAGGCCATTGATGAATTGAATGTCGGAATGTCCCCGGGTCCAGGTGGTTTGAGTGCGGCCATTTACAAGAGCCTTAAAAGCGAGTTATCTATCATGCTCTATAAGCTTTTCAAGGAGTGCTTTGATGTGGGTTATCTGCCACCGTCATTTAGCAACGCGCATACGGTCTTGGTTCCCAAGACTGATGAGCCAGCCATGCTTCTAAAAGTTACAAGCTATAGACCGATCACGTTAACAAATGTTGATTATAAAATTCTGATGAAGGTGCTAGCTAAGAGATTGCAATACATTATAAAATATATTGTTGGACTTCATCAAACATGTGGAATAAATACCAGAAGCATATTTAATAATATTCATGTAGCGCGTAGTGTGTTCGAGTGCTGCGATGCTCTAAACAGGAGAGTGGCCATGGTTCAATTTGATTTCGAAAAAGCATTTGATCGTGTGTCTCATGAAATATTGTACTGTTTGTTGGAACATATAAGTGTTGGTGCCGTTGTATTGAAAGGAGTTAAAATGGCTTATGCATGTTGTTCTACATGCCTTATGATTAACAAAGTGTTATCTGAAAGAATTGATGTAAGAGCATCTGTGCGGCAGGGATGTCCACTGTCTCCTCTCCTCTTTGCTATATATTTGGAACCATTGTGTAGAATGGTAATTGCTAACGAATACATCCGTGGTTTTAAGCTGGGAGTATGTGAAGTGAAAATATTGGCATACGCTGATGATGTGGCGCTTTTTTGGGAAGATCGCGAAAGCGTTTCGGAAGCTTTGAAAGTAACACAAAGGTATTGCAGGCAGACTGGTAGTGCTGTCAATTTGAAGAAAAGTCTCGGAGTCTGGCACGGGAAATGGGAAGAGGAACCGGAATTTTTCTGTGGAGTAAGATGGGCTACAAAGCCCGGAGTTTATTTGGAAGTCCCATTGGACAAATATGGGGAAAATACGAATTACTGGAATGAAAAAGCGGAAGAAATACGGGAAAGGACGAAAGGATGGATGGGACGTAACCTCTCTATTTTCGCCCGTGGAGACTGTATGCAATACCTTTTTGGTGGCAAGAATGATCTATTTACTTCAAGTATTGTATTGTGCTCGAAGCAATATACAACGGTTCCATCGTGTATTTGCGGTCTTCATTTGTTCGTCCAACTGGAAAGAATTAGCAGAGATAATCTCTTTCGGCGAGTTAAAGACGGAGGGTTGTCTCTAATACATCTATATGCCCGGCAGATGGTTTGAAGGTTTTCTTTCCTACGTGACCAAAAAGATGCATTCCTGAGAACTTTTATGCAAATCATGCTATCCAGTGCAATTCCAGAGTTTATAGTCTCTTCATGCTCTGCTCGGGGATACACTGTGTCACGCTTCCTGCGAGAAGTGGTGTGGTCGTTCAAGTTTTTGCGCGTGAGGTACTCTGTAGAGTATTTAGCGACGGTACCACCTAAGCGACTGTACGAGGATCTTATTTCACAATTGTTCCCAGCTCCATTGTACAGAACCTTATACTGTGAAGGCCCAGGGAAAGATGTCCTCAAACGAGTTAAAAACATGACTGTTGCACCGGGCGTAAAAATATTCTTTTTTAAAATACATACAGGAACCCGCCCAGTCAAAACATGGATGGAAGAAAAGGGCCTTTTTGTACCTTGGGGCTTTTATTTATGTAAAGTAGATGCCAAAGTTGAGGACGCGCGAACGACACACGACTGCTCAGTCCTGAGTAACACACACTTGTACATTGCCCGGGGAAGGCCGCAACGTCCGCTACTCTGTGACGCTTCACTTTCTCACTGGTTGGATCTGTGCGACCGCTCTGCCTTATCACGGTTAAGTCGCGTAATGCGGGCGTAGCCACCTTCCCTTTCCCTTCAAGCTAATGCGAGACAGAGCGAGAGAAAGAGAGCGGATTTTTTCCGCCTCGCAAATAACAAGCTGTGCAACCCGCACGTCTCCAAATTTTCTTCCTCCACTTCAAATTCACGAAGAGAGAGAGAGAGTGAGCGGCTTCGGACAGACATCGGCGAAATCCGTGATTGCGGCTAGTAGTGCTATGCACTAAGTCCGCCCCGCAAACATCGGCCGTCCCCGCAGCGACGCATGAGGATCCACAACTCTTACCCCGGAAATACATTTGTAAACGACCGCTAGGTGGCTTCTAGTAGCGCCCGTACCCCGCACGGGGGTATAGCACAAATGTGGCATCAGCTGATTTGTAATAAAATGGTCGTCTAGCCTATTTCGACTGCAGCAAACACGACGGTAATCATCACGATTGCACCGGCCTAACCGTGGGCTAGAGCCAAACCGAAATTTCGTCACCAAGCCCTCAGGTTAGACCTCGGCAAATTCGACCTGCAGACAATACAATCCTGGTCACCGAATTGTCCTGGTCCCCCCATATGTGTCCCACCTGTCCCTCAAAGTTTACCTTCTCCTATTTAGAGAATAATTGATGTCCAACGTATTACACTCCAGCAATTTAGAATGCTGACCGCCAAATCTGACCTTATATGATTGACGAACACTTCTATATTTCACGCCATATGGCGTTTTCTGTCTCGGTAATCTGATTTTGTAATGTGTTGTTGAATACAAATGGTTAGCTTTCGGTGAAGATTAGAACGAAAAAAGCACAGGCAATTTTTGTTATTCTGTGGGCCATTCAGTCTTTACCGGAATTTTTACAATACAATGATGTTTTGCTTCCTCGACAGTACCTTTAAAACATCACCTCAGCATATGATAGTGCATTTCAGAAAAAAACTGATCAGGGTCTTGAAATAAGCGAATATACCTTCTCGCGATAGAACATGTTTTGCACGTGTTTGTAAATAGGCCTTTTATCCTAATTATATACGTAAAATTAATAAAGCTGCAAAATAATGTAAAGGAAATGCGCAGCTTTAGTACAAGCACTCGTAGCAAAGTATCCCTATGTGCATATAAGTAGCAATTATGGCAACCAAGAGATGGAAATCTCATTTTGAGCGCGGTTGGTTAAGCGACTGAGGAGTGTTTGTTACCGTAGTCATAATATGTCAAATTTATTTCATGCTCTATACACAGTTTCACAATAACGATGCAGTGCGCTGCATAGTGGGCGTTGAGCGGCTGTCGTTGCACAAAAATGAGTTTAGGGCTGCCGATCTTAGCCATGTGAAAACGGCCTCTGTGACAGTTGTGAGGACTTTACGTTATTCTATCTTCTAAAATAGTAAATATTTAAAAGAGCTGTGAATGTAATATAACGCCCGGTATAATTCCCTGTTTGACAAACAACATTCATTGCATTGTAACGTTGTTTTACCTGTCTTGTGCGCCTTATAATCTCATGATTAAAGCCTTGATTGAAATATAAGCAGAAACGTTTTACAGTGAGCTATCTCATAATGTGGCGGATTCAACCATTATTACAAGTGGAAGGTTGACGGATGAGATCTGGCCGGAAACGGCTCTGAGCTCCGATCAGTTTGTCCTCGCATCTGTCCTCTTGTTCTGCAAACTCCTGCAAAATTATAAGCCGCTACGCGATATAATAATTTATCTATTCGAAGAGGATTCTCATCCCAAAAAAGGCAGAAAGGAAGAGAAAGGAGGAAGGGAGAAAGGAAGAAAAGAAAGGCTTATCGGTGATCATCCCAGCCACATTAACGCCTTGCGTCTTGAGAGAACGGCGATTATAAATCGTCATCTTGGCGAAGTAGTAGTTGACGTCATGAAATATGTCCAACAAGTATATGGGTTGATCGTATTGGTAGACTACCTTCTGATAAATTCCTTTCTTGTCATTGAGCGTCCAAAGCCTTAGAAAATCGCAAGGATAATGAGTCAATGGACGATGGCGTAGGCTGCAGTATTCTGCATAGCAGATTAGTATGAATGCTACACTATAGGACCTTATCACAAATTAGGACCTTATAAACATCGAGGCCAACAATAACCCAATTTGCCCAGAGGGAAAGATAACAATTGTCACAATGATGCAAAGTATTGTCATGGCTCCGGGATTATCCGTGGAGAAACCACTGGTTTTGCGCTTCTGTTCCTCCTTCGATTTCAGCTTTCCCTAGGCGTGCGCTATTTCCTGAACTTTCGGATATTTCAAAAGCTTCTGACTGGAACAAAGTAATTTATAAAAGGTTGAATATCCTTCAAACTTAAGAACCTGTTTACAGGCGGTTGACTTGTTTGCGATTAGAAAGGATTGGAGGTTCCGTACAGGACTAAAAGAAGAATTAACACATAAATTATGACCATATCTGAGGAACTATGTTATTTGCAAATATTGTTAAGTGGAGGCATATGACAAGCAATGAAACACGACGTGACAGCACAAACAGAACGACATCATGACATGACGATGAAATATGCTGTAACGGCCTGCGGCCTTGCCGGAGCGCTCCGCCCCGCGCCACTGCCTGTTTCGTCGTCTTCGCAGCATAAGCCGGGACTACAAAGGGATCATCTCGGTCGATTGCTAGAACTCCAAAGAATCATGTGACGATGATACAGGCGGAGGATTAGGAGATGCAACGCTTGGTACCCCAATGAATGCGAAGATGAAATGAATGCTTGTCCCCGGAGCATCAGGTCCAGTGTTCACAGTCTGACGAAGGCCAAGGCCAAACGGCTTTGGGGGGGGGGGGGGGGGGGGTCTGTTTCGCTCGAGTGGTTCTGAGGTTCCTTCGTCGTGGGGTCCGTCGGTTCAGGTTTCATCATCATCATCATCAGCCTGATTATACCCACTGCAGGGCGAAGGCCTCTCCCATATTTCTCCACTTAACCCGGTTCTGTGCTAGCTGCATCCACTTGACCCCTGCGAACTTCTTAATCTCATCCGCCCACCTAACTTTCTGCCGCCCCCTGCTACGCTTTCCTTCCCTTGGAATCAGGAATCAGGAACTGGATTCAGGAATGGTTCAGGTTTGGGTCCTTCTTAAGGGGGGGGGGGGGGGGGTGTTTTTTTTTTGCTGGGGGGTTTGGGGGGTCCCTTCATCGTGGGGTCCGTCCGTTCAGGTTTGGGCCCTTCCTAGTGGTCGTCTATTTTGGTCAGGCCTGGGGAGAGTGGCTGCTCGGGTCTGAGCAGCAACAACTGGGGCAGAGCTTTTTGGCGATCTCCGCGGAATTCGGCTGACTGTCCTGGCGTACGGTTGGCGTCGACGCTTCAAGGCGAGTATGGGGATAAACCGTCCTTCCGACAAGATATTACGTGGGGGCGTATGGCAGGCCAAAAAACGCGGCGACACAGCAGAAACAGAACGATGTGATAACATAACTGTGAAATATGCTTTATGGCAACGGCCTGGCGCGAGCGCTTCACCCCGTCCCACGGCCGCTTCACCGTGTTCGTAGCAATATTACCAGTAGCTTCCTTCAAGTTTTAGGTATGCTAATGTTTTCGTGGGAAAGCAATAATGCTTTGATGCATTGGGCACATGTGTTCATCACTCGAGAGCGATACAGCTGACGTGCAATCCTGATATGCATGTATAATTCCCCTTTGACTGCGCAGAAGGTGATTATTGGAACGGAAGGAGGATTTCAATAGATCTAATTCAACAATCCTTAGCACAAGCGTCATATTCCTTAGCACATGCGTAAACAATTGCTTCACTGAAGTTACCACATACAGCGCATGCGTCATCTTCATTGTTATATTTCTTTTAGTAGCTGCGTGTTCTAAGGCACCCCCATCTAGCTCCAAAAAGTAGGGCACTGCCTCTTGAGTTATCCAAGAAAGCTTCCTTCCTGATCTGCCTTTTCCACTTGCGGTATAATTCCACACTCTATTTCTTTTCGATCGAATTTATACAATTTTTACCTTCTGTGTTTTTGATCTGTTGCTTGACGCTCTTTATTTCTCCGTCCTTGTGACCAGCATACTTACTAGTTAGTTTCCTAGTTCTTTTCCTCCATTGTGAGTCAATGCTTTTTAGATATAGGTATTTAAATACTTTAGCTGCCCATCTGTTACTGTCCACTTTTATCAGGCGTGCCTCATATACTATTTTACTCTGTGCATCCCGTACTTGGAAAGATGCCCATCTCATATCTCTTTGTACCGTCTCATTTGTGGTTTTGCCGTGGGCACCTAGTGCTAATTGTCCAACGGATCTCTGATTTGTTTATAATGTCGACTGTACCTCTGATTTTAGGCACAAAACCGCATTTCGGAAAGTAAGTCCGGGCACCATAATTCCTATCCAAATACCCCTCAAAACCTCATACCTATTGTATCCCCACAATGCCTTATGCTTCATTATCCCGGCATTCCTTCGCCCTTTGGCCTTGCGTGATTGCTCATGCTTTCCAATGTATGCCAATCCTTCGTTTACCCATACCCCCAGATATTTATATTCTGCTACTCTACGTATTTCAAGGCCTTGTATTTTAAGACCCTGATGAGTTGAGCCGTTGAAATTGATCAGACTCGAATTAACTGCGCTAAAACTGAAGCCTAGAGCGTCCCCTTCGTCTCCGCAATACCTAACTAGAGTTTGCAACTCTTCCAGACTCTCAGCTAGTAACACAATATCGTCTGCATACATCAAACCGGGGAGGCGCTGCTCTACCGCCTTTCCACCTAATCTATATGACAGGTTAAAACCTAGGTTACTGTCTTGTATCCTCCGTTCCAGGTTTATCATAGAAAGCACGAACAGCATCGGTGATAGAGGACAGCCTTGTCTTAATCCTTTGCATACTTTGACATCCTCCGTACTTCTTATCCCTTCCCACGTAATTTCTACTTCGTTATCCCGGTATATTTCCTGTAGGAACTCTGTTATCTCATAACCGATACCTTCTTCTTTTAATATGTTCCACAGGAGTTCCCTGCTTACGTTGTCGTACGCCCCGTTTATGTGCAGGAAGGCCAAATACAAAGGTCTATTTTCCGCTCTAGATATTCCGATGAATTGGGTAAGCACGAACAGGCTATCATCTAAGCGCCGACCATTTCTAAAGCCGTTCTGAAGTTCTCCGAGTATCTTGTTACTTCCGACCCATGCTTGCACCTTTAATTTCACCGCCTGCATGGCTAACCTGTACATAACAGATGTTATGGTAATCGGCCTGTAGGATTTTATGTGCATCCTGTCTCCTTTGCCTTTATAAATCAAATTCATTTTACTCTGTCGCCAGCTGTCTGGAATTTGCCTATTCGTTATCTCTGTTTCCAGAGCTTTTAACAACGTTTCCTAACTTTTTGGACCGAGTTCATTAATCAGCTTGATCGGAATTCCATCTATTCCTGTAGATGTGTTTCTAGGAATATTTTTTTCGGTTTTTTGTCCAGTTTAGATTGGTCACTTCTAAGCTGCTTTGTATTCTGCTATCTTGTGTTGCGTCCTGAATAGCGGAGATTACTCTATTCTCGCTCTTTAATGCCTCGGCTATAACTGATGTAATGTAGTTCACTGCGTTGCCTCCCTTTAAACAATTTCCCTCGTTCTCTTGAATCCGGTCCTACTTTCTTTGATTATTTTCACCTAGCCAGCTTATATGGTTCCAAGAATTTTCTTGGTCTTCCTCTAGAGGCATCGTGTATGTCAGCCATTCAGCGATCTGTAGGCTGCTTTATTTTACATTGGACAAGGGCCTGTACATCAAGTTTTTTTTTGTCGATATGAGTTCAATTTTTGGTCGATTTCCTTCTGAGATACCTGTGCTTTCTTTGCCTTTAGGTGTTCCCTTGAAGCAGCCCGTCGTTTTTCAATGGCTTCCCTGATTTCCTTATTCCACAAGCTCCATGGCTTCCTCTTTCCATTCCAGCGGTTTGCTACTTTCACCACCTTAATTTTCCGCCTTACGAGTAGTTCTACCCGTTCATAATTTCCAGGTTTCCAAGGGGCTTTTTTCTATTGCTTCCTCTATGTCTGCGGCTATCTGCGTTATTTGATGGTCGTTTTATTTTGCGATTACATTTTGTCTAAGTTCCATTTCTCTTTTTATCAAGGGCCCCATTTGCAGACTAATACGTTTATCATAACTTTCCAGACTACACTCCCCCTCTTCGTCTATTTCCATTTTCGTGACCTTTCTAATAATTCTCTGTGACATTGGACAGTAGTCAATAGTCGTCTGCCTGTTGCGGAATTCTCACGTGATTTTTCTTTCGCATTTTGTTTCTCTATTTACTATATCTAGGTCTTGTCGCTCACAGAAATCTAGCATTAGCTTTCTGTTACTATCCGTGTGTCCATCCAGATCGTCGATGTGGCCGTTCATGTCCCCCAGCAGAATAATATCACCCTGTCTCCAAATTGGCTTATATCGTCACTGAGAAATTTAACGAGATCCTTGTTTTCTTGCCTGTATTGGTGTCTTGTTCCTAAATAAACTACCTTTGCCATGTCCTTATGGCAGCAATTGTTCCTGATATCCAGATATATTCAGCCCAGATGACAGCTCCTTAGCCGCCAGTGACTTTTGTGGATGTGCTGCGCCGTCCATCGCCGCTCCCATGCACGCCACCGCATTCCCCTTCGGCAGTCGCAGTACACGTCTGGGGGCCGATTTCCTACTGGACGTTCGACGACAGATGCCGAGGAAGACCGAAGTTTGACATGCGCCAGATCAATGTCAGCTGTGATACGACTGTGGCGAGGGCGGCACATGTTCCTGCAGTGCCCATATTGGCCCATGGGGTTGCGGGGATTTTCTATAGATGGTCCCCGTCCACGGCTTGGTAAACGGATTCAGGGGATTGAGGATTGCATCGCCCGCCGGCATATTTTATTCCCTCTTCCGTGCCGACTGTCACGATCGCATTCACATCTCCATTCCTCGCCTGATCAATTCAATTATGAACCTCATGCTCTGCGTGGGTTCTCGAACCCCCACCGGGAAAATTAGAAAAGGTAACCTTTGGAGGCGAGGTCGCCGAAACCCCGTATTTCTGAAAGGCTTCCACAGACAAAGGCTTCCGACCAACATTTCCCAAATTGATGACCTCGAGACCAAGGGCGATGACGACGAAAAGGGCACCAACGACGACCAGGACGATACGCCGATGTTCGAGAGGACGATGACTGGGTTTCCTTGTCTCTCTTAATACACCTGTGCTGATTGACACTAAGGAGGTTAGCGCACTACCGGATACGGGTGTAGACTGCTCAATAGTTAGTGGTAGGATGTGGAAGGTA
Organism: Amblyomma maculatum; assembly: GCA_023969395.1. Lineage (NCBI taxonomy): Eukaryota > Metazoa > Arthropoda > Arachnida > Ixodida > Ixodidae > Amblyomma > Amblyomma maculatum. The sequence continues at coordinate 3,919 of JAJIZL010027587.1, read as the reverse complement.
ATGGAGAAAGTTGTGGTGCTGTGGATAGGGGCATGGATACATTTGGCTAGTGGTCACCTGGTTATGTCGCTCGGTATGTGTTAACGGCCCGAATTACAGTGCGCGGATGAACGTTCGTGGCAACGTGGCTCGTTTTGCCTGAATGCTCACGAGACGTCAATCACGGTCTTGACTTACTTGAAGATAATGGTGTGACTATGGACCTTCGTAATCGATTTGTTACATTTTCAGCTCCACTCTCTGCCACCAAAGCCATCAAATGGTACCTGGTCGTCGTTCTTGAAAAAACGATGGATGGCATGCTACGCTTCAGTGTGGATTACAGGAACCGTATACAGCGTGACATAAAAGATGTTTATCCTCTACCTCGTGTGGACGACTCACTTAACAGACGGATCCAAACAAAGTTATTTTCTTCGATAGATCTGTGCAGTAGATATTAGCACAAAGAAGTTGAGAGAGACTGGGAGATAACTGCTTTTTTCATTCCGCGCGACCTCTATGATTTTCGTGCGCTCCCCTTAGGACTCTGCTGTACTGTGGCAACGTTTCAAGAAATAATATTTTCGTGATCAGCAGACTTAAAGGCAAACATGTTTGGTACGCCTGGACGGTGTAAGCGTTTTTTTTTGTATTTTCGGAATATCTACATAGGCACAAACTAGTGTTAGACGCCGTCCGGTCGGCTCATCTTCTTCCGAGGCTGCTAAAATGTCCATTTAGTGTTATTGAATTGAACTTTCTCGGACACACATTCAGTGTCCAGGGAATCCGGCCAGACCCAGAGAAAATTTCTTCGATTGTGGAAATTCTGATTTCCACTGATAAAAAGCCTTCCATCCATTTCTTTTCTTGAGTTCGTACTACCACTACCGGTGTTTGATAGAAAATATCTATATGAGCTGGCAAGTTCTCTGACGCGCTTTACGAGACATGAGGAAATATTGTGGTAGCACACCGAGCAGCAAACTACGTTTACGTATTACAGCTGCTGACGTTACGGTCCCGCCAGGGTGCAGCATTATGATCTTGGTAGGAAGCGACTCACCATTCGACCGAGACGTACTGGCAGAGACGAACGTGGGCCTGCTTCTCGAGAAAAGGGTCTGCGCTGCAAGAGGACTTGTTCCCTCGCGGGACGGTTGTACGAAGCTCTGGATTACGAATTTCGGGACCGAGTTTCAGCACACATTGCGAAAGGAACGGCCACTGCGTATGTTGCCAACTTATGGAGCCAGCGAACATCTGTACTCTGGCGCCGCCGTCACCAGCCAGATGTATGCACCAGACGTTCTATCAACTGTGGACATCAATCCTAATTTGTCAGTGGTTGGGCGGCGGCGACTCCTAGACCTCCTTCAGGAATTGGCTGGATGCTTTGCAACGTCTTCGAAAGTTGGGCGTACCCCAGCAGCCAAACACCGCATTATGGTTGACGCGGAGACCAAGCCGATTCCCAACACCCATACCGAGTGTCGTCAATGGAACGAGAGGCTATTCGAAGCCAGGTGCTGGAAATGATAACCGACGACGCGGTGCAGCCATCTACCAGCCCCTGGGCTTAGCCTGTAGTGCTGGTGAAGAAAAAAGATAATACCTTGCGTTTCTGCGTCGATTATTGTAAGTTAAATCAGCTAACGAAACGGGACGTATACCCGCTCCCACGTATCGATGACGCATTAGACCGGTTACGCAATGCCAAATATTTCTCGTCACTTCACTTCAAGAATGGCTACTGGCAGATAGAAGTGGACGAAAGGGACAGAGCGAAAACAGCATTCGTCACCCCCGACAGCCTTTATGAATTTAAAATGCTTCCTTTCGATCTCTGTTCTGCGCCAGCAACCTTCCAGCGAATGATGGACGTCGTTCTCTCTGAAATGAAGTGGCAAGCGTGCCTAGTGAATCTCGGCGATGTCGTCATTTTCGCGACTAGTTTTGAGGAGCACCTTGACCGGCTGCGAATGGTGCTACAGGCGCTACGTTCAGCCCAACTGACGATAAACCCACAGAAATGCCATTTCGGATTCCAAGAGCTCCGCTTTCTTGGCCATGTTATTAGTTCTGAGGGCGTGAAACCAGATCCCGACAAGACTGCTGCTGTGAAAAAAGTTCCGCGCCCAACCGACAAAACATCCGTTAGAAGCTTTTGGGGCTTTGTGCCTATTATAGGCGCTTCGTAGAGAATTTTTCAGCGATTGCCGAGCCTGTTACGCGTCCTACCCGAGACAATGTTCCTTTTGCAAAGCAAGATGATCAAGAGGATGCTTTCAACGAGTTGCACCGGCGACTGCTGGCCGCCCCGAAACTTGCCCATTTTGACGAAAACGCTACTACGGATATTCATACCGATGCCAGTAATTTTGGACTCGGTGCCGTTCTGATTCAGTGGCAAAATGGCACTGAGAAAGTTATCGCTTACGCAAGTCGCTCTCTTTCAAAAGCAGAGGCAAACTACTCAGCCACGGAAAAGGAATGTCTCGCGGTAGTTTGGGCCATAAATAATTTCCGACCCTATATTTACGGCCGACCTTTTAGGGCTGTGAGCGACCACCATTCGTTATGCTGGCTAGCCAACCTCATAGACCCCTCTGGACGACTTGCAAGGTGGAGCCTCCGTCTCCAAGAGCACGACATTACGGTTGTATACAAGTGCGGCCGTACGCACAATGACGAGATAGCTTGTCGCGTGCAGCAGTTGATACTACCCTTCCGACAGCGAAGACGACGACTTCCCGTGTCTTACTTCAATCACGACCACCGACATGGCCCAGCGTCAACGGGATGACCCCGCTTTACGCCAGCTTATTGAGCACCTCGAAGGCCTTGATGTAGCTGTCCCACGTGCTTTCACACGGGGTTTATCCTTCTACAGCATTCGCAATCGCGTCCTATATAAAGAAACTTTCAGCACAACAAGGAAACCTTTCTTCTCGTTGTGCAGTCCGACTTCCGGCCAGAAATCTTGCACGCATGCCATGGTGAGCCTTCGGCTCGCCATTTAGGAGTCACGCGAACGTTAGAACGCATTCGACAAAAGTACTGTTGGCCTAAGTTGCTGCCTTCAGTCCAGCACTACCTGAGAGCATGCCGAGATTGCCAGCAGCGAAAGAGACCTCCGCTAAAGCCTGCAGGGCTCCTTCAGCCGATACCTCCGCCAACAGCACCTTTCCAGCAAGTGGGTATGGATCTTCTGGGGCCTTTCCCAACGTCCGCATCAGGGCACAGATGGATAGTAGTGGCGACGGACTACTTAACGCGATATGCCCAGACACAGGCACTTTCCCGTGCAACTGCTGCTGAAGTAGCCCAGTTGTTTTCTTAAGACCATCGTACTGCGCCACGTTGCCCCATCGGTTATTATTACTGACCGCGGTACAGCCTTTACGGCTAAACTAATGCAGGCTCTCTTAAGTCTTACGTGCACAGGTCATCGTAGGACTACTGTTTACCATCCACAAACAAACGGACTGACTGAACGCCTCAATAGAACACTTGCAGACATGATTTCCATGTACATCGACATTGAGCACCGCACGTGGGATATAATCCTTCCGTATAGAACTTTGCATACAATACGGCTGAACTGGAGACAAGCCATCTTGCGCCATTCCAGCTAGTCTACGGTCGTCCCGTCGCAACAATGTTCGATGCTATGCTAGCCATAAGTCACGGCGACGATGCCACCAACGCCTATGCGGACGTCAGCATATTTATGCAGCGGGCCGAAGAAGCGCGCCAGCTCGCACGGTGCCGTATTCAACATCAACAACACCGCGATGCCAGTCGGTACAACCTCCGACACCGAGACGTTCCCTACTAGCCTGGCGATCTTGTATGGGTGTGGACACCAGTGCGCCGCCGAGGACTCTCCGAGAAGGTACTTCGCCGTTACTTTGGGTCATATGAGGTCATTCGA
>JAJIZL010027585.1:87725-140895 GCA_023969395.1 Amblyomma maculatum | reverse complement strand
CGACATTCTAGTGGAAATTAAGAAGAAGAAATGGACATGGGCAGGACATGTAGTGCGAAGAGAGGATAACCGATGGTCGCTGAGGGTAACAAACGGGATTCCAAGGGAAGGGAAGCGTAGCAGGGGGCGGCAGAAAGTTAGGTGGGCGGATGAGATTAAGACGTTCGCAGGGGTCCAGTGGATGCAGCTAGTACAGAACCGGGTTAAGTGGAGAAATATGGGAGAGGCCTTCGCCCTGCAGTGGGTATAATCAGGCTGATGATGATTTGTTAGATGGACGGAAGTGGGTTCTATTCATCCCGCGTCATCTCCGTGCCGACATTTGCCATGGTTACCCACAATGTGCTCACGGTGGCGCGTTGAAAACCTACACGCGCCTACGTCTGCGATTTTACTGGCGTGGAATGTACCGCTTTGTGCGACATTTCGTGCGCGCTTGCGAATGTTGTCAACGCCGAAAAACTCCTCAGAAGTCCCCCGTTTTGTTGAAGCCGCTACCCTGTCCTGCTCGTACGTTTGACCGCGTTGGCATAGATCTCTATGGCCCTCTTCCTACTATTGCCGCTGTAAACCGGTGGATTATAGTGGCAGTAGACCATCTTACTCGTTGCACGGAAACGTCACCGTTAACCTCTGCCACTGCAAGTGACGTTGCTTTGTTCCTGCTCAACAACTTCATTCTTCGCCACGGGACTCCGAAGGAACTCCTCAGTGACCGCGGACGCGTTTTCTTGACCGACGCTCTTGAGGCCCTACTGAAAGAATGCCTCATCATTCATCGCACCGCTACTTCTTACCACCCTCAGACGAATAGCCTCACAGAACGCTTCAACCGTACTCTCAGTGACATGCTGGCCATGTACGTCAACGACGCTCATTCCAACTGGAACCAGGTTCTTCCCTTCGTAACCTATGCGTGCAACACTGCGATACAGACAACCACTGGATTATCTCCCTTCTTCCTTCTATACGGGCGCGAGCAAACCTGCACAATGGACGCGCTTCTTCCCTACCGCCCTGATGTGTCTGAATCGACGCCACTCTCGGACGCCGCCCAGTACGCAGAAGAATGCCGTCAGCTCGCTCGTTCGCTTACAAAGGAAAAGCAGTGGCAACAAAAACACCATCGTGACACTGGCGAGGCGCCTTCATATGCACCCAACTCGCTGGTGTGGCTCTAGGTTCCTACCACAACCACCGGCCTTTCAAAGAAGCTTCTTGCTCGGTATCACGGTTCATACCGAGTCCTTCAAAAAACATATGTAAACTACGTAGTTGAGCCTGTTACGCCTTCTGAGGACTTGCGTCGCCGTGGACGCGAAACAGTTCATGTGAACCGAATCAAACCCTACTACGATCCGTCTGTTCTTTCGGCTCCATAAGTCGCCAGGATGGCTCCTTGTCTACCCGGGGGGAAAATGTAGTGTGGTAATCTTCGTCTTCATAGCCTCTGCCATGCATCGCGTGCTGGCACACTCGAGGACGAAGTTGGTCGCTGCCTTGCTGATTCGCCACGCCTGACGTTCCGCAGCGAGTTCCTCCTGAGCGGCTGGATCCATATGGGTTTACCGAATAAACACACCCCTACAATTGGTGCAGGTGGTGCTGGGTACGGTCCCGTCCACCCTGAAACCAATAATCCGCACATTGCCATCTGCTTCCACCATGCCGGACGATACTGCCTCAATATCGCCGCCCCTCTCAACCACGGTCCTGTGTTCTGGAGCTCTACGGCAGCGTGACCCATACCTCTTCAGTGGCACGGCCGATCAAGACGTCGACGATTGGTTGTCGGCGTACGAGCGTGTCAGTACTTACAACCGATGGGACGACACTACCAAATTTGGTAACATAATCTTTTACCTGACTAACATGGCGAACCTCTGGTTTCGCAACCATGAGGCAGACCTGCCATCTTGGTCTGCATTTAGGAAGAATTTTGCGAAAATGTTCGGCCGCCCTGCAGTTCGCAAGCTCCGAGCAGAACAACGCTTGAGCGAGCGCACTCAGCAGGCCGAAGAGTTGTTCACCAGTTACATAGAAGACATAGTTGACCTGTGCAAGCTTGTCGACCCCTTAATTCCGAAGCGGATAAGATAGAAAACATCATGAAAGGCATCTCTGACGACGCGTGCCAGATGCTATGGGTGAAAAATCCTGCCACGGTCAGTGACGTTATCAAACTTTGCCAGAGCTACGACGTGCTTCGTAAGTAGCGCGCTTCTACCCGGCGGTCCGGTGTTAGAGACGACACCATCTCTGCACTAGCTCTGGGCGGTTCTACTCCATCAGAGGACATCCCTTTGATTCAACAAATCAAAGCCTTCGTTCGAAAAGAGGTCGCCCGCCAGCTATCACTGGTCCCTCAGTTACAAGATACTGGCCGCCTTGTTCCTGACATAGCTCCGTCCTTGGTCCCTACCATACGGCGTGCCGTGCAAGACGACATCGCTGATGTCCTTCCGCCCAGTTCCGTGCTCCCGCCCAGCCCAGTGCTGCCGACCAGCCCCGTGCCAGCGCAAGTAACGGCACCACTAACGTACGCCCAAGTTGCGGCCAGGCCGCTAATGCCATCAGGACCTCTTTCCTACCAGACCGCTCCTTTTAACCTTCCTTCGCCTTTGGCTGGGTCTACATTCAATGTCCCTATTCCAAGGGTACGCCAACGCCCTACGAACCCTTGGCGTACCGCGGACAACCGGCCAATCTGCTACTCTTGTGGGCTACCGGGTCATGTCGCAAGCCTTGGCCGCCAACGCCTTCCACCTTCTCGCTTTAACCTTTAAAACTACTCTTACGATACCGACCATCCCTCGCCGAGATCTCCGCCCGGTTCCGACTTTGTATCTCGCGACAATCAAACATATACCACTCGCAGATCATCTACCCCTCGTCGCCGTTCGCCATCTCTGCTACGACGTTCTACCGGCACTGTTGAGGGAAACTAGCAGTCGCAGTTCCCGGGGCAAGAACTGCGCTTGGTTCGAACTCAAGTCCTCCATGTTCTCCCGCTAACGTAATACAAGTGTTTGTCGACAGCGTCGCAATACTTGCTCTTGTCGACACAGGCGCTGTCGTATCCGTAATCAGTGAAGCTCTTTGCCGTCGTCTTCGCAAGGTGGCCACCGCGCTGTCCGACGTTTCGCTTCGCACCGCCTCATCACAGCACATGCATCCTTCAGTGGCGTGCACGGCCCGCGTTTCATCGAAGATGTCTTATAAACCATCGAGTTTATTGTACTGTCTCACTGCTCACACGACATCATCCTGGGCTACGACTTCCTTTCCACTCATCGTGCCGTTATTGACTGCGCCCGCGCGGAAGTTTCCTTTTTACCTCTCTGTGATACCGTCTTGTGTGATGTCCCTACCCAGTCTGCAAACCTCCTTGTCGCCAATTACACAGACATTCCTCCATTTTCTGCTGCCCTCGTTCCACTCTCCTGTGAAAGCGTTACTACTTCGACCGTCGTTTTCACACCTTCCGACGCCGCTTCACGCCATCCCTGCCTCCAGCTCCCATTTGCTGTTCTGAAGTTCGAAGATGGCCTTAGTGCAATGTACGTCTCAAATCCATTTTCGTACCCGTCCGTCCTGCTACGCGGCGCGCGTCTCGGTCGTATTGAAGAACTTGATCCTGCGCTTGTAAATACTCTTCCTGCCACGCCTACTTCATTTGACGTTAATGTTCTCAGCTCTTTCGATATAGCGACCGCTTCGACACCACCCGATGTTCTTCAACAAGCTATTGACGCAGATCTCCCACCCAAACAACGCGATCAACTCGCGGCTCTTCTACAGAACTTCACTTCTGCCTTCGACCTTCCTCACACCGCGCTGGGTCGCTCATCTGTCGTTGCGCACACAATCGACACTGGTACAAACGCACCTTTACGACAACGTCCTTACCGCGTGTTGGCCTCTGAGCGCCAAGTCATTGCTGATAACGTGGACGACATGCTTCGCCGGGGCGTCATACAGCCATCTAACAGTCCATAGGCTTCTCCGGTTGTTTTTGGTCTCCAAGAAAGATGGTTCCATCCGGGTGTGCGTCGATTACCGTAGGCTAAACAAAATCACGCGCAAAGATGTCTATCCTCTGCCGCGAATCGACGATGCCTTGGACTGTTTACAGGGAGCAGAGTTTTTCTCCTCTTCGGATTTGTGCCCTGGCTACTATCAGGTGCCGATGGCTAATGATGACCGCTCGAAAACTGCCTTTATAACACCGGACAGCTTATACGAGGTCAACGTTATGCCCTTTGGCCTTTGCAAAGCCCCAGCTACATTCGAGCGCCTGATGGACACTGTTCTTAGTGGTGTCAAGTGGCAGACCTGTCTTTGTTATCTAGATGACATCGTAGTTGTCTCTACCGACTTTTCTTCTCACCTTCTCCGCCTAAAGCATATCCTCACGTGTCTCGCCGAAGCTGGGCTTAAGTTGAATTTGAAGAAGTGCCACTTTGCCACTCGAAACTGAGAGTTTTAATCCACGTAGTCTCTAAAGACGGCATTCTCCCCGACCCCACCAAACTTCGCGCAGTTGCAGAGTTCCCGAAGCCAACCTCCCTGAAGCAGCTTCGGAGCTATAGCGGCCTCTGCTTCTTCTTTCGATGCTTCATCTTGAACTTCTCCTCTATCATTGCTCCTCTGACCCGGCTCCTTGCCTGCAGCTCCTTCCTTTCCGCCTGGACTCCAGCCTGCGATAAAGCATTCGACACTTTACGCCACCTTTTGGTTTCGCCTCCCATTCTACACCACTTTGATCCGACTGCGCCTGCGGAGGTCCACACTGACGCCAGCGGCATTGGGCTTGGTGCCGTCCTTACACAACGCAAGCCTGGGTACAGCGAGTATGTTGTGGCATACGCCAGCCGAACATTGACGAAAGCGGAGTCCAAGTATTCAGCCACAGAAAGGAAATGTTTGGCCATTATTCGGGCTATCGGAAAATTTTGTCCCTATGTGCATGGCTGACCGTTTATGTTGTGACCGATCACCACGCTTTGTGCTGGCTTGTTCTCGCACCCGGGCAACATGACCGAATATGAGGGCACCTTTTCGGACGAAGGGATAATCGATGCGATGGCGGTGAAGACGGGCCTGCTGTTTGCGACACCAGCGGGAGCATCGCATGAGCTGCGGTTTAAGTTCAACCCATCGCCTTCCTCAAATGTGAGCAGATGATGAGCTGCCTTCGCGAGGCACTCCTCAGTGGAGGCGCAAACCAGAGCTGTGCGATGTTTGCGCCTCCACTGAGGAAATATATATATATATATATAGAGCACCGGACGCGATATTCGGAGGTCGTGGGTTCGGCTCCCACCATCGGCACGTTGTTTTTTCTTCTACTTTGTGTTTAATTATCTTTCCCCTAAACAGATTACACTACTAATTTCCGTGATTATCCAAGTAAACATTTAAAAAAAAGACATAAAGTACCATCCCCAACGCTTTCTTTGGCCTCGCCGACTGTTGGCTTCTTTCCTTCATATATATATATATATATATATATATATATATATATATATATATATATTCCCCTTTTTTCTGAATTACGTTATTTTTATTTTGGGCGTTTAGCTCATTTTCATTTATTTTAAATAGGCTTAAGCCCAGTGCAGCTTTGCTGGTAAAAGGTTGAAAGCAACCAGTTAAGCGAACCTTTCTTTTTCCAGTCTGTCGTTTAATACACATAGATGTTTCAGGGAAAACAAATAAGCACGTACAGTTAGTACAACAGCTTGTCTCGCTACAATGCGCACCTAAAAATACCGCTTTTGTGTATCGCTCAAGGTTAACCATATTGCGTCTCCAATCGCACTAGATTGCAGCTAATAGAACGAAGCTCATTGAAGGTGTTTTTGCATTGCACGAAAGGCCAAAGTTACAAGTTTGGCGTGGGAGCGAAAATGTTCAAAAATTTATAAAGGATCCCGGAAATCCTATTTAATGTTTTACTTTTCGCGACACTACATTCTCAGCAAATACTAGCACAAGAATATTGCGAGGGCACTGTGGAATATACACTGCAAAAATTCGAAATCCAGATAGTTTTTGGTGCATACGGTGCTTCACGTTTATCCTCATTATCATTATCAGCTAAATACACCGTCATTATATTATTAATATTATCAATGTCATTATCACTGATTGCAGTGGCATTGTCATCGCTACTATAAACCTAAGTCTAGACAAGAATAATTATCAAACATGTTTCACTATCCCGGGCTTGGCGAAGGTGGTTATGTGAATTCGTTATGATCACGGCATTGAGCCTGCACAGTATTTGGAGGTCCAAAATTGCTTTCACACATGCGCGAATTTTATTGAATCCCTACGCCCGAGCTGGCGTGGTTTTCAACCCATGTTTTGTGTTTGTCGCGTGGTATTCTGTGTGTGTAAAATCAGTTTTTGAAGCAGGCAATAAAGAAAATAAATTGGCGCAGTTGGTTAAAGCGCTTGGCTGGGGACGCAAGGCATATGGGTTCGATTACAGTCGGAGGCTTGATTTTCATTTCTCTGATGGCGTTAGTTTCTGTTTCGGGTGATGACGTCATTTCAATGACATCATAAACGAACGCCGAAAGCATGAACCACTTATGGCTTTTGCCTTAATATACTGATACGGACGAGGCAGGCGGAAGAAGCGGGAAGTGGCGCGGGCAGGAGCGTTCGCGCTAGACCCGCCAGCAATTGATTAAAACGTCATCTCATTCAGAATTCCAGCTTGGGCTTGTTGGTTATGCATCTTGAGGTAACAGCGCAAAACGTGGACGGGAGCACAAGATTAGAAGACGACACAACGAGCGTTCGAAGTGTCGTCTTCTAATCTTGTGCTCCCATCCACGTTTTGCGCTGTTACTTCATGGTCATCTCACTGTCCCCGAACATCTTCTCTCTGTCCTCTGTTCTGTTTTCATCGGCTTTCCGCCATGTAGCATTTGGTTGGAGGTGCTGGGTACCTCATCATCACACCCTCATCTCGGTCCGGAGCTTCGGTGCCATGCAACTTCTTATGCCGTGAGCTGAAGGTTAACAGGCACCGCATGGCTGCCAAAATAGTTTGTTGGACGAGTTGGTAAACATCCATTGCTAAATAAAACAGCGCGAACAGGAAGACAGAAGACAAGAGAAAGGAAGCCACAGGACAAGCGCTTGTCCTGTGGCTTCCTTTTATCTTGTCTTGTGTCTTCCTGTTCGCGCTGTATTTATTAACGATGGATCGCATGGCTCGTCCCCAGCCTGTCGGACCAAGGCCTTGCCCTTCTTCCCTCCTCCGTCCCCAGCCCCGACTACAAGACACGATAGAGACTGACCCGAGACGCCACCCACACGACCACAAGACACAGCGAGAGAGCAGATGACGACATGACCCTATTGACCCGATTTGCCGACCTGAGACCCCGAAGACCCAAGACGACACCTCACATGAACACATGACTCCTGCCCATGCTATGGGGTACGTGTCTGGACCTCGGCCATCGGAACTTGAAGACCAGTGGTCGGAAAGTATATTGGGCCAGGCTTCATCAGAGGATCATCGCGGCGGCAAGAAGTTGTCTTCTTCTTCTTCTCCTTCAGCCATACAGTCACGCCCATCATCATGTCATGGAGTCATCAACATCTAGAAACTTCCTCGTCCACGACCGGGATGATCGCTTGGTGGCTCCATGTAATGATACGGACGAGGAAGGAGGAAAACGCGGCCAGTGGTAAGGGCAGGAGCGCTCGCGCTAGGCTCGCCAGCAATTCAATAAAACGTCATCTAACTTTCATCTGTCCTCTGTTCTGATTTTATCGGCTTGCCGCCATGTAACAATATCATAATTTGTATATAACCCTCAAGGTAGCGAACATACTTACAGGTGAACACTTTTCAGCCGTCAATGTACAGAGTTAGTAGGATGCGAAAAGTGGTTAAATTTTGCTCAAAAATGTGCCTAAGGCTACGCTCAGAGCAGGACAGTCTTCTGCTATTTTCTCACGGACATTACAATTATTCAGTGGAAGTGGAGATCGTTAAAGCCCATAACCGGAGCGCACAAAACACAAATGACTCTAGGCTATCAGCATACCAAAATGCTCACGACAATAAAATGACTTCATAATTTTATTGTCCTCACTCATAAGCCATAAAAACAGAGGTACGAAATCTTTGACGCGCATAAAAAGTTTAGTGACCGTGATAAAAATTTCAAGCGTAATTTTTTCACATATTGTTTACATAGTCAAAATAATCAATACACCTACCGATAATCCCTCGGGCGGCTTCCTGTTTTGGAGCTGTAATATTCAATAGCCCACCTCTGTTTTTTAACTTACTTTTCTTGAGCGCAGATAAACTTCAGAAGCAACTTTTTGTTCATATCGGAAGCTTAGATAAGTTTCAAAAATATGTTCAGAGAAGTATCGTTCAATATTTCATAGCTGAATGAATGCAATTTAAAGCCGCGCCGACTGCTTTTCTAAGGATACTCAATTACGCGCTGTGAGCATAGCCAGAAGTTCAGAAGTAAATATTCGTCATGTTATTGAATCTTAGAGCATCTATGTTAGTAATAGAATCTTATGATATTCCATAGTTACTTCACAATTATTTAAATAAAACGTAGCCCATCAGTTTTCCATTTATGTTTTGACTACTCGCTTCGAGAGCAGAAAAATATCCAACATCAAACTTTTTCTACCCATTTGGTGCCCAGTTAATAGATTTAGCACACCGTGATCCGCGATCCGCTACCGTGAACAGTCACCGCGCGTTCCATTGCGCATGCCCAGATCGCTTTCATGCCGATAGATGGCGCCACATACTTGATGTCGGCACATTGACCTGGCGCATCGGAACCAATCAGCTTGTACGCCCCGCCCACGAGCGGTATAGTGTCACGGTGGCGGATCGCGGATCACGGTATGCTAAATCTCTCTATTTCCAAGTAACGTGTCCTTAATAGTATAATCTCCCTCCTCTGCCTCAGAATAAACAATATTCCAGAATCATGAAGTTTAAAAAGCCTTGCAAAACCGTTTTCTGTTTAACTCAGTCGCTCTAACGGCTTTCAAGCTGTTTACATTATCATTTTTTTTATTAACCTTGCGTTTTACTGCCGAAACAGTGTCACAATGACAATTACGAATTTCAGGATCGGTCTGTAGTCTTGGAGAGTGAAGCACTGTCCCTCACCGCATTCCTTTTTCTTGGGACTGCATGGCGATCGATTACCATCCTCGGTTCTCTTGCTACCCCGCTTATTTTTGCTCTCCAGGAGCGCCAATTAACCAGCCAGCCTCCAAGATCTACTCTGGAAAAAAAAAACCACCCATCCCTGGCCCAGCTGCTTTGACCCTGCACAAAAACGTGATTGACGAGAACCTCACGAAGGCGCGAAACGAGAAAATCACGTGATCACCTAAATATCCGTGTACCAATGACAATATTTGAGCATCACAATTTCCCAATGCTTTTAGCGGCCTATCTTGTACTGAACGTGTTATCAGTTTACTGAGACAACATTAGAACCCTTTTAGGTAAAGGAAGTCCTTAATCGAAGAGAAAGACGGGGTGCTAAATATACAAAAGCTTTGAGTAGTTTAGTTTTGAGGCTAATCATGAATTGCCGTGTGATATTCTGATGGCCCATAGTGTTGCTTTCAAATGGAAGTGATTTAGCCTAGCATAAAATTTTGCGAAGAGAACACTGCGATAGCCGCGCATCTGGATCAACTGCACAAAGAAGAAGTTTGGAAGACAACGACATTATGTGAAAGAAGGCGATGTAGAAAGAAAGCTTCTCGTTAATCAACTTCGTACAAACGTATCCACATGACCTATGGGTAGTGTATCTGAACCAGGGTTTCAAGGGGTGATTTTGAAATCCACATCTTTTTCATGCATGCAGGGTGCTCTTTGTTAATGTTGGCGACAGCGAGTCGGGCACGAGAGCTGCCGCTTTCGACTATCAAGGAAAGAAATCCCAACCGAAAGATATGGAACGATAACGATCCGGAACAGCGACGGGGAGGCGCGACTGGAATGACCATCACAAAAAAAAATCCAGAAAGGAACGCGGGGTTGATCAGCCGGTTACCAAGAGCGGTCAACGGCGGGCCATCGGGAACAAAAAATTACCTGTGGTTTAGATTGTTGTTGAACCAGGAGTTACGCGAGAGCAATCAGCATGAATAAGCTTAGGTTCGACTTGAAAGTAAGGATATCGCCTTTGCATTTAGTAGTTTACTGTATGGTTTCGGCTTTATTTATGCCATAGGGGAATCACTTCATGTATGAACACCCCTTGCCTCTCTTGGTGGACCCTTGTCGTTCGGGTGTAGAAGACATCTTCTCTACAGGGAACTCCGGAGCAGACCACCGCCACAACGCTCGAACGAAGATTATGTCCTAGCAACTCGCTGTTTTCGTTCGCCTCTACCAACTACCGAGTTATCTGTCTTTTTTTCTTTATTCGCTCTTCGGGCAGGCACGGGCAAGCACCGGAGAGGCACGGACCGGTACGGCTAATTGGCGTGACTCTGGCCACTATAGCTCTCGCTACAAAAGGTTCAAGTGGCTCCCTCATGGGTAGGTACCCTCGAGGAGGCCGTGCGGACATCCCGTCTGCGAATTTGAACGGAGTTACAGAAGGGGTCGTCTCTGGCTACGCTTCTCCAATTCCTATTGCCGACGGCGCGCGGCGGCACTTTTGACATTGGTGTGTGCATAGACCATGAGCCGCCGGCAGACACCGAGCTCCTCTTGTGCCGCCATCTATACCGACAAAACGGCTTCCACGTCACTACCCACGTCCAAATCATTTCGAGGGGCGTGTATGCAGGAGTGACAGTGTGTTCATATGACATTGAAGTGAGAAGGACACTCCCTCCCCGACTAGCCGCCCTTCGCCTAGGGAACCTGGGGAACATGAACACTATAAAATTATGTGTGTGTGTTTTCGGGCGTCGTTGTTGTTCGGCGCTCCTTGAAAAATGTTAATAAACGAAGTGTTTGTCCTTCAACTTCTAACTCCTTCACTTAGTGACATTTCGTGGGTGGAGAGGGCGTCTACGCGGCCGAGGACCCGTCCAGCGGCACCCGAGTCCCACTTCTAACACTGTCCTGTTCCAGGCGTTCAAATGTTGGTGGGAATTTCCAAGTTGTGCACTGCTTTAAGCTGAGGCTGCTGACCGTATACAGCTTCATAAGGTACTGTTTCAGTTTAGCTTTGCATTCAAGAGTTAAAGAGCGTAGCCTGTTAGGCTGGAGATGCCGGTCTTATTACGAATCACGTTGTTTGTTATTGCTGCAACATAGAGCCATTGGAGACTGCAGTGCTCAGTTCATCTGCTCCGTGAGGCTTTTTGGTTGCGGAAAACATGCCAAGAAGGTTTGTGGAAGAATTGAGACTGATTTGTTTTAGGATACTCATCTTACAAAATCTCAGCGACATATTTCACAGCAAGATTGGGAACTGAAACCGCCTCTAAAAATAATCAACAGCCGGTAGTATATGCCGGTTGCCCGCTACCGCACTTATGTGTAATTCTGGAGCCTTCTTACCTAACGCGCATATTTTCCTTTCGTTTGCTTCTTTGTGAACGGACAGGTTATTGCGGAATTATTCATTGCGACTATGAATTGCCGGCGGTATATGTAGTGGCAAAATTTGCACATTCCATACCATCGCAAAACAATCCAAATCGATTGAATGGTAACCTTCAGCAGAGTGGTAACTTGAAGCGGTTGATGGTAACTTTCAGCAGTGGACAATTTTGTCCAGCGTATGTAACCATGTGCTATACACCCTGTTGGTCGCGCTAGAGTAGAACCGCAACAAGGCTGGCGTCTATGCCCACCATTGCGTGTAGACCTCATAGAACTGACAGCAGATTGCGCCCAGTTAGCTAGCTGTTTTATGAATATCTAGAAATCTTCTGGCTAACCACTTGCTTCGTAAAACATTCTCGACCCCTGACCCCAGAGAAACCTTCATGTAACTATTTTTAATAAACGTTTTCACCACCACCACCTTCTTCAACGTATTTGTCAGACGGCTTCTGTGGAAGCAAATGTGGCAACAAATATAAGGAGATAGGAAGTCGTGTCAAGGGACGTCTGTACATACTCTATGTATTGCTAAGTATAAGATAGTCTGTGACGGTCGCTACTTGTTCAGGAATCCGGGGAATGTCATTTGCAGAAATCCTGCAGTCAGAATACAAGATATCGGATAGACCAACTGGCATGTCTCGTGGTGCACCAGGAAACCAAGTTCATGAAATCTTATAAGGACGTTAGCTGGGATCTTGAGAAGGCCAATCCGTACTTGCGGACAATTAATGTTACCCAGTAAGACAACGCAGGCGTGGCCTTTTAGATAACCGAGCACCTTGTTCACTAAGTTTTGGAAGGCGCTTGAAGCTGTGCGTAGTCCGAAAAGCATACAACTAAGTGTGCATAGTCCAGAAGGACTACAGGAAGCTGTCATATCATTATCGTCGGCGGCGATAATGACCAATATCTGGAGCGTATGTCGATAAACAAGAAGAATTGGGCTCGTCGGTCAAGGTCGATTGCGTCATCTTTACGCAGAAGGGGGTAACAGCGGTGAGGAGAGTGATTATTGAGCTCCCTGTAGCCTATACAAACTCGCAAAGTGCAATTTGCTTTGGTGTAAGAGAAATCGACGCTACCCTTGAGCTAGACGATTACCTCACAGCGGCAGTGGCTAGAGTCTCGCCCGCCTGGGCAGCACCAAGTGTGTTCATGCTCTGCTCGGTGACACAGCCGTAAATATATGGGTGGTAGATGGTCGGCCAGCATGCGGGACACAGTTCCTAGAAGCCGGGATTATTTTATGCGAAAATGGAACAATGTGGCTGCAGCAGGGCTGTCAAGTTTCAAGGTCAACAACCTCGCCTTTAGAAAGGCCGATAGTCGGAAGACTAGACAATGAGGCACGTCCCTATGGTAGATGGTAATATTCATGTCGACGGACAGAACCTATAAGGTGAGGCGCATCCAAGTAGAGGTCAACTGGCAAGTCTCCAAACACCGGAAAGGCCTTGAGGACCATGCTGCCGGCACCCGTATGCTGAGGCTCTAAGGGAGCACTTCAGGTGAGGGGTCAAAGGAAGTACCTTTGAAAGACAAACAGAACCACCTTTGCAGGCTGCGAGGTTCGAAACTGGGTTTGGGCCCACTGCGGAGGAGGGGCGCGCAGCGGGGTTTACGGAGCTTCTCCCAAACGCACACCCCTGGAAAAGCCGAGCGCCAGGCCGGGGGACGCTTGTACCCATTTTTACCGGTGGGTGTCCGGCGGTGGGTTTCGAACTAACCACCTCCCGCAGCCGAGACGGGCGCTCTAACCATTAGGCCACGGCAGCATGGTCCTCAAGGCCTTTCCGGTGTTTGGAGACTTGCCAGTTGACCTCTACTTGGATGCGCCTCACCTTATAGGTTCTGTCCGTCGACATGAATATTACCATCTACCATAGGGACGTGCCTCATTGTATGCTGACCCGTATGCTGAAATGCACTGTGCCAGCAGGAAAAGAGCGTGCTCCAAAGCCCCTGAATGGACAAGCTACAAGGGCCGGCGTGGGATGAAGCAAAGCTGTGCGCGCAGCGCCGGTGTCGACGAAAGCCGCAATTCTCCGTTGCCATCGAGATGAATTAGCTGGGAAGGAAGATGGTGGATCTGGAAGCGGATCCATGGACAGGTAACTATGAGAAAATCTCTGTATGTGTGGGTCTGTCCCCTTATGAAGGCCGCTTATAACTTCACGCTTGGCACACTTCACTGCGGTGTTTACTTAAAAAGTTGAGTAATAAATGCTTTTATGTACAGGAGTGATAGAGAGAATATTCACTGGTGCATGCTGAATACGAAAGGGCACAGCGAATACGCGATGACGTAAGAAGTAAATTTAATACGCCGAAAAATGAAAAAAGAAAATAGAATTGCAAAAATAAGAAAAGACAAAATCTCGATGTCATATTCGTGCTTTCTCTTTCAAGCACGTAAACTGCCTCCTGTGCCCCCTTTCATGTTTTTCTTACATACCTTGTCAAGTACTTCTGCGCTTATTTAAAGTTCCTTTCCACTCTCTTCAGCGACTACGACGTATTATTCTGCACATGTAGCTAAAGCCTCCAATTTCCAGCTTCCCTAGGGACCTCGGAAAATTCGAGCAGCTTCCGGGCGTGAGGTACGTCTTCTGGAGTAACCTCCCTTGGGCCCATCTCTAGGGGCATTTGCCAAGTTATACATTCTCCAGTCGCAGGAAGGACCATACTAGACTCTATGTAACGGCTCTCGCACTAACCGCTCCGGCGAAATTGAATTCGAAGACGCAGTGGCAATGCAACTGGCAATCCAGAAGCGCTACCCTCCAGCCGTACAAACATGCCATCCTTTCGTCGCCATCCACTCAAATGCTGACCCAACTCCACCTTCCGGATGTACCACACGAAACACACCCACTTACCCATATCTGCCTTTTTTGAACCATTAGTTAGATAAATATTTGGTGTTTATCTTAAGCTGAACGAGTTTTCTTTTTTTTTTTTTTGCGGTGGAGGTGCTGGTGTTATAACGGTTCTTATTAGTGGGCGTGCTAGGCCATAGAAATTGGTGTGTATTTTAGGGGCGCAGATCAGAACTTTGTGACTAGTTTTAGAGGATTCTAAGCTTTACCGGGCTTTTAATTTGCTCACGCTGCATTACTATTACTTCCTGCATGAAGCGCGAGAGGCGGTTCTGCAGCAGCGTCATCATAAAAGCGTGCCATACTTGAACGTGAGGTCTCCGATTCCGCATCCGATGTCGATAAATTGTTGCTGCTCCTGGTCGTGGGTTACGAACGCACCGTGGAACCCGCCCAGGATGGCTGCATTGGCACTTGTGTAGCGCTCGGAACGAGCCTCGAACACTTCAGCTTCATTTAACTCTAGCAGGGCTCTCGCCTCTGACGGCTGATTGTTTCCCAGTGGCTGCGACATTCTGAAAACGAGAATATGCAGTAGTCGGTTATTAACAGGCTCTGAGCAATGCTGCCCCTTTTTCCGCACGCTAAATGTGCAGACCCCGTTTTTATGTTTCACCATGCTGTCCATTCGTATAGAAAGAAAACGATAAGTAATTCAATAGGCAGTTACAAATTATAACAGTATGTTGAGAATACCGGCCTGGGGGGGGGGGGGGGGCGGTTGGCGCATGATGGAAATGAACAGCGGCGCAACACGGAAACGGACACGGACAAGAAAGGGACACCACAAGCGCTTGTTGTGTCCCTTTCTTGTCTGTGTTCGTTTCCGTGTTGCGCCACTGTTCATTTCCATTATAACAGTATGTGCCTGAGAGGCACACGTGGCCCCTTACTGAAGCTGTATTGTCGCCTGTGTGGAGCGAAGTTCAAGCTATTTCGAAAAGTTAGCAGTGTGGCCGTTGTTTATTTAGAAGATCAATGATTTCCGCAAGCAGCAACTGTTACGAGGTTACGGCTCTTTTTTTTTACATCTCCCTTGACATGAAAGTGTGGCTGCTATGAACATGTGACTACGAAGCTCGCTTATTTGGCTGCAGTATCATATCACCTCACAGGACGGTTGCGATTCGGAAGCGAGAATGTTTGCGTCTTACCTTCGGTGTGAAGGCAAATAATTTTGAGGATACATCTATTTCTGTCGCACTCAAATAGACGGGTATAAATCTGAAGCTTATTAGGACTCTAGCGTTTCTCTGCACTGAAAACATTTCAAAAGATCACTCATAGCACTGATAGGTAATCAACAGTTTAGACAAGATGGGGTTAGTATGCCAAGATTAAACACTTGTACGAGTCCGGTATCATATACCATTGCAGATTGAGGTATTCGAAACTGGCATTTTCCTTAAGCGGACGCAGCGAAGTTCGCTAGGCCTTTTAGAAGTGTGTACCCCTCAGAAAGCCGGGCACCGCAACGAACTGTTCCCATGCACCCATCCTTATCTGGCAGTGGGTTTTATACCAACGGTGTCCCGCAGCCGAGGGGGATACCGAAGCCCGTTTCCAAGCGTTGCCTCCCAGCTTGTCACATCTCGCTCCCTCGTTTCCCCTTAATTGGAGGAGGGACTTCGGGGCTCTGCCACCGTCAACCTAGGAAAGCTCATTTTAAAACCAGCCAAGAGACAAAACGCCAAAAGAAGCAACAGACAAGAAAGACAGAAGAGCGCCCTGTCCTGTCTTTTCTGCTTGTTGTGTCGTCTCTGTTGCGCTTATATAACTTTAGGAGAAGCAAAGAGGATGACGCTGGACTAAAATTTTATTGCAGAAAAGAAGACAACGAAGACTCACACTCAGATGCGCGCGCACAATACCCAAAGCAGTGAAAGGGCAGAAAACAATCAAAAGTCATGGTTGTACTATCCTGTTATCTACAAGATCGAATTCAATACTACCAAGGTTAACCGACAGCTTAGTCCCACACGTGTCCTTATCATTAGCCATGTGATAAGCCTCAATTATCGCTCGACAAAAATGGTTTTCATTTTCATAAACCGCAGTAGCCTAGATAAAAATCTTTTGCCTGGTTTTAAGATGAACCAATTCCAACTCGCTCAGATGTCAATCTTGTAGAACGGTGGCGCTGCCGACGTCGACAGAGCGAAACTTAAGAAGGAGTTCCCATATATTTTTCTTATGGTCATCCAAAGAAAATTGTTTGGTATGTTCAGCTATAGACATTTCGTGCAAACATCATTAGTCGTTCCTATGGCAGCCTTTAGCTTTTGCTATAGACCGTTCTATAGAAGGTTTTAACCTGTCTATAGACTTCTGCTGTCATACGTATTTTCAGCCTTCAGCATTTTCTAAGTGAGCTATAAACCTGTTCTTATGGTATAGTACACTAGAATACTGAAAACTTTACTGTCTTCAGGCAGATAGCTTTTCCTTTAAGCGATCAAAGCTTTGAGAGGGTGCTGCGTGTAAAAGGAATACTATACGCGCGTCGCAGATAGCTGGGAGACTCATCTTTGTTGCCGCAATTTGTATCAATTATTTATCTGTATCATGTTTACATCACAGCGCAATATTTGGTATTTATGAAGACGCTAATTTGAACATTTTGCTGTTTCGATACCAAGAGAAACTCCACTACTATAGCGACTGGTTCTTTAGAAGGTCTGAAATTTCAAGGCAAAGGTTAACTGGACACATATTTCTGTTAGCCTTGAGGCTATATTGTTGGCTATGATAGACACCAGGTGCGGGGAAACTGCTTCAATTACTTGGTTAACTAACGAGATATGTTGATTAGCGTTCTCAAGTTTGATTTTACGGGGTATGTAGCATTTAGAGAATTGGGATTTGTCTTCTAAGAAGTATAGCCTCGAAAACAGGCTTTCTTGTAACGAAATTTTAATGAAACCTGAGTCTGAAATAAATAGACAGCTTTAGCATAATTGACTGTATGGCCTACTTATCACATAGCCTTTCTCTGAGCGTTTTCCATTAAAACACGCACGAAGGGGCGACTGAACAGTATAAAACACACACTTATTGCGTAACACGAGAAAACACAAATCATGAAACACGGGCAAGGCGAATCTGAATGCTAGAACTGGAAACAAATTAACGTAAAGCAAATTCAAATGCAAATGTTGCACCAAAATAGCGTATATTTACACCTCCTTAGCTTTAGATGCTTTATTTTTATGCTTTAGAACTCTGCTGTTGGTTTAATGATTTCACCTAGCGCCTTTCTAGACGCTAACAGAGAAAACAGTGCGATTGGAAAATGACACAACAGACGCGTGCGGAAAAGCACTAATCAGGAAGACAGACAATAAATGAAATATAATACATGTTGTATTGTATTTAACAGAACAGATTGTGTTACTGCTGCTATTTGTTTGCACGTATAAGGTGTGTAGATGCTACATGCAATTAGCTACTGCGGCGTCAGCTGTAGCGAGCTCGATGGCTGTGAGTGGCTAATGAGCTAAAGTATGGAAACAAACTCTGCCGGTTGCAAAAAATTATTGCTGTGCGAAAGTGAGAATTATGCGATAGAGCTAGGACGCGTATGCTTGCAGTATATTTGTAATTTCGTCTTATAGGTATTATTTCGTCAGCATCACATTCGATCAAGACACAGAAATAACGAACGCTTATTTTGAAAGATGGTGTGAGGAAGGAAAAAACAATTTTTTTTGCAGTTTTTTCCTCTTTGATACTATCTCTAAGAAAGTGAATTCGAAAGGAAGGTACTCTAATATTCTTTTGTCGAAAAAAAATTCCATGCAGAATTGTTGTTGCAAATGGTTTACAACACAACCCAAATTAAAAAAAAAATTTAGATAAAAGAACCGCACTGGATGTCCGAACGGACCGATCGTCTTCAAGTTTTATATAGCACCGATCTATAGGAGGGGCCATATACCTGCGAATTCATTCTTTTTGAAAAGCTAAGTGGCACACCGACTTGCCAGATAGTGGACAAGTGTGCTATAGCAATGTTTTTCTTCCTTTAAAAGCTATCAGTTGTTTAATACGTAGTGGTTGGTTCATCATTCTAAGAACTACATTGTAATTGCACCACGGACAGAACAAGAGAGACGGACGCAAATATGGGCGCTGAAAATAAAATACTTTTCATTGACTTCAACTGGCCTATATAGGTAGCAACTGTATGACAATACAAGAAAAAAAGAAGAAAGAGAAAGGAGACGAACTGATGAAACCGTGGCATGATTATTCCGTCACTCCTACCTTTACCTCCTACCATTATGGGCCTCGCTGGAACTTGGAAACAGCAGCTCTGTCTTGCTTAGGTGTACAGACGGCACGCTTACACGTTTATTGGAGAACCTTGATAACGCCTGAGTCTCCGCTATTATCCTTGTGGTGGTGCCCGAACAGTAGCGTAGAACAGCAGTTTTTTTTCAGTCAGGTGCACAGTTTTTGCACTCTCTGCAGTGTTCACTTAGCTCCCCCGAGTTTACAACCTTCAAGCTTGTTTTGTGTTCCTGCACCCTCGTGCTCAGACACCTTTCTGTCCGGCCGATCTAGAGATTGCCACATGATAAGGGAATAGAGTACAGAATATCTTTCTAGCAGCTTACAAGACGCGAGTGATGTTTCGCCACGCAGTCGGGCTCTCTACTGGTTTCTAAGTTAACCTTCTTGCAAACATTGGTAATTTGAGGCGCTAAAAAGACCACTTCAATCCCCGCTCTATTCACAGTCTTTTTCAGAATGTACCAAATATTGTGTAGATAGCGATGCCTTCGTTCGAAAGTTATTTCACTGGGTCGATATTCCTTGATTTTCTAAGCATGCTTTCTGCTACAGTAATTAGTAGATGCGCTAAGCATTCGACTTCCTAAAGACGATGCACTTGATTCTGAACAGCATTCTCCTTTCGATGTGCACATGATTTGTTAAGGGCGTTAGTGAAGCAAGACATAAGGCTCTTTTTACTGATTTAGAGTGGGCTGAGGCAAACGGTAGAAATGGCTTGTTCCCCCTTGGCTTACAGGTCCAGCACACATGCTGAGCGCCGAAACACAGTACAGGAATCTAGCGGCCATTGACTGAGCATTCATGAGTCATCGTTAACGGTCGGAGGCAGTCAGCGAACATAGTAAGAACGTAGGATACCTGGGAGTTTGGGAGCTAAGCAAACACCGCAGCCAGTGTAAGGATCTCACTTTCAAAAAGCTTTTGTTCTGCGCAAGTTTCGAAACGCCATCACAAGGATGGCAGCGCAGGCTCAGGCCATATGAAACTTCTCCGATAAATGTGTAAGCATGCCGTCTGTACACTTTAGCAAGAAAGAGCTGCTGTTTCTGAGCTCCAGGGAGGCCAATAATGATTGAAGGTAATACGTAGTAGGGATGACATATATCATGCCATGGTTGTTGCTGTAGTCCAAATAACATATGGCACATACCCACAGAGGGGGCTCGGCTAGAAATTGGGTAGCAAAGGAATGTTTTGAAGGATACTTGTATGTAATAAAAAAAATGTGATTTGAGGGGTAGAGGAAAGGAAACAAAAAAACGTAAATAAATGAAATATAAAATGAAAAGTGGTAACACTGACGGGGGATTGGCACTGGAATTATAAAACAAGAAATGTTGAAATCTTTAGCAAGGCAAACGATTTCATTTCAGTAAACAAATTTTTCCATGGCGGTAAAAACAGACCTGCAACTGTGTCCAAGGATGGTGCCGCCAAATAGTAACAATATCGGGGTACCTAACCTGAGGCCAAGCTGTTGCAAAAGTCTTCCATCAACTGTTTTCTCAACGTAGTGGAGCGGTGGTGAAACATTCAGAAATTATCTAAGGATTTCTGTTCACCGCAAATTTGCAAGCTGGAGTAAGTGCCAAACCAGATCTGTAAAGATAGAAATTTAAAGGTGGGATATGGCATCGCTGCCTTGTTAGATAAATCTTAAGTTGCCATGAATGACATCACTTCCTACACCAAGAATAAATTAGATGCAGGTAGAAATCAGATCTTAAAAGCTGTCGAGTTTGCATATTTATTATAACGTTTCTCCGAAACCTCGCTGTGGTGATGTACGCTGTCGCCGGAAGGATAGATAATACAGGGCCATTGAGGGTTTTAATCAACGGTTTCAACAGTTTGCTTCTCTTTTCTTTCTTCTTTCCCCTTGTCATACAACTATTGTCTATGTAAGTCATTTGAAGCCAATGAAAACGATGTTCTTTATCAGCGCCTGTGTTAGTGTCCTCTCTCGTTCTATCCCTGTTGATACGGCGCTGTAGTTCTCAGACTGTCAATTGTCCTACCAACGGCGCGAAATATTGCTGAAAAAAGCGGCTAGAGCTTTTCTGAGTGTATAATAAAGAACTCGGTAATTATTATTAAGGCGAAAACCTATATTGACTAATATAGTCGACGTTTGTTCGTACAGTCACGAAATAGCTGTCAATAAAATGGCGTCATCAGAAAGTTGAAAAGCTGTCTCCAACAGGAATTGAACCCCCATCCCTTGGATCCCCATCCGGATGCTTTTTAACAAACTGCGCCACGAACGACGTCGTGAAACAAACATCATAATTCTCCTTGTCTACTGTGAGGAAGACAGCTAAATAAATAAATATAACCTTTCTCCGCCGGGACTAGAACCATCATCCCTTGCCTTCCCAGCCAACACTTTAACCAACTGCGCCCCGTCTGGGATCGTGAAACGCACGTCATAATTATCCTTATCTACCATGAAGAAGATAGTTGCGATGACAATTACGCTACAATTAGTGATAATAATGCCATTAGCAATGATAATGACGGGAAATTAAGGTGAGAATGATAATAAAAGCAAACGTGACGCACCACGTGCACCAGCAATGCTTAGGCTTTCGCATTTCTGCTGTGTAAATTCCACAGTGCTTTCGGAATTTTTTAACCTTAGCATGAGTAGGAAGCTATGCGGAGTGGGATTATCTTTAGCGAGAGTAAAGTATCTCACAACATCGAACAAAATTCGCGTTCTCCTTTTTTTATGTGCCGTGCTTCACGCTGGTGGGCCACCAGCGCAGTGCCAATCACGAATAACACTTCTTTTCTGAACCTGCAACTGGTTTTGGGCGCTGCCTAGATCGTGCGATTTCTCATGTCACATCATGTTTCCGTCTTTCGGTTCAGTTAGCATTGCACCATAAAATGAGTGCAAAACAACGTGACAGGGCAGAAATAATGCGCGAAAGGAACCTCGGAAGCAAAGGTCACACGTGTATTCTACGCTCCGCGAACGGAGCGGCGGCACTCATCTAATTTGTCACCTCCCTGTGCGTTTCTCATCGCTCAGGGCGGACACCGCGCACCACTGCTTTTCATAGAAAACGGCCCTCTTCCCAGTATTGTACTACACCACAGTTGTGGTTCGCCTTCATGGATCACTGCCTTGTCGTGGCGGAGGGGCTTGCGAAACTCGATAAAGTCGTGAGCTCTGATGTGTAGGGCCACCCAAGTTAGATAGGTCACGGCAGAGAGTTCTGACAAAATGTGATTCACTGGAGAAGGTAATGGCAACCCACTCCAGTATTTTCCCGCAAGAAAATCCTATAACCAGTCACAATAGCATTAATGATATGGCGCCGGAAGATGAGCCCCCCAGGTTGGAAGGCGTCCCACATGTTACTGGCGATTAACAAAGGGCTATTCCTAGTAGCTCCAGGACGAATAAAGCGGCTGAGCTAAAGCCAAAAGGACGCTCAGTTGTGGATGTGTCGGGGAGCGGCCCGAAAGTCCGATGTTGCAAGGAGATATATCACATAGCAACATGGAATGTAATATCTATCACGCAAGGTAAACTGGATATCGTCAAGCGAGAAATGGACAGATTGAACATTGATATCTTTGGTATCAGCAAGCTTAAGTGGACCGGAATGGGAGAATTTATTTCAGTCTACCATTATGTATTTTACTGTGGACACTAATCCATGTGAAGGAATGGGGTCGCTCTCATAGTACACAGAAGAATGGGCAAATCAGTGCTAGGGTAGAACCTCAAAAACGACCGAATGATTTCACTTCGGATCCAAGGTCACTCTTTCAACATAACAGCTATCGAAGTCTATACACCAACCACTACTGCTGAAGAATCTGGCGTTGAGAGATTTTATGCTGACCTGCAATGCATTTTAGACCGCACTCCATCATCAGACGTCCTTTTTTTCTTTGGAGACTGGATCGCTAAGGTGGAGAGTGAAGAAATATCCTGAATTACAGGCAAGTTCAGTCTTGGTGAGCCAAATGAAGCTGGGCAGAGGCTAGCAGAGGTTTGTCAAGAAAACAACCTGAACATAGCAAATACTCATTTTCAACAGCACAAGAGGCACCTGTACACAAGGAGTTTACCGGACGGTCCATACAGGAATCAGAATGATTATAATCTTTGCCGGCAGAGATGGAGAAGCGCTATACAAGCAGTAAAAACAAGGCCTGGGGCCGATTGTGGCACCGATCATCAGCTTCTTGTTGCCAAATTTAAGCTTCGATTGCGGAAAACGCAGAGAACTAGAAGGCCTTTCAGGTATGATATAGATCAAATTCCATCAAAATATGCCGTGGAAGTAAGGAATCGATTTCAAGAATTAGATCTAGAAGAGATGCCTGAAGAGATGTGGACTGATGTTCGTGATATAATACAAGAAGTTGCTACTAATGTAGTTCCAAAGCAAAAGAAATGCAAGAAAGCAAACTGGTTATCTTTTGCAAATAGCCGAGGAAAGGAAGAAGGCAAAAGTTATGGGGGAAAGAAAAAGATACAAGGTACTCAATGCGAATTTTTAGAAAATAGCAAGAAGAGATAAGAACGCCTTCCTGAACATACAGTGCCAAGCAGTTGAGGACCACAGCCAATTGAGGAACACAAGAGCTCAAGAGCTCTGTATAAGACATTCAAAGATATCAAAGGAAGCTTCTGTGCTAAGCTGGGCGTGGTAAAGGACAAATGAGGCCGCGACCTCACTGAAGCCTCAGAGATACAGAAGAGTGGGCAGGAATACATAGAACAACTGTACGAGAAGGATCCGGATGTGCAAACCCAACATAAGACGGTTGTGATTACTGATCTCGAACTGGGCATCCTGAAGAGTGAAGTTGAATGGGCCTTAGCCAGCCTTGCTAAGAACAAAGCTTGCGGAAGTAATGGCATTCCAGCTGCGTTGCTTCAAAACTTCAACCATGATGACGCTGTTAACGTTCTGTATACATTATGTCAGGACATTTGGACAACCCTGCTGCGGCCACAGGATTGGACGAGGTCAGTTTGCATCCCCGTTCCAAAGAAAGGCAGTGCCAGAGATTGTTCCAACTACCGCACGATTGCGCATATTTCGCATGCTTGCAAGGTGATTTTGTAACGTTTCCAAGGTAGGCTGCAGCAGTATGTGGATCGGGAGCATGTGTACGTGCAAGCTGGGTTTCGCAAGGGCAGAGGAACTAGAGACCAGATTGCCAACCTTCGCTGGATTATGGAAAAAGCAAGGGAGTTCCAGAAACCCATATCTACTTTTGCCTTATTGATTATGCGAAAGCGTTTGACTGTGTCGATCACAGCAGATTACGGCAAGCTCTCCAAGAGATGGGAGTTCCAAATCACCTCATCTGTCTCCTCAGGAACCTGTATGAAGGGCAAGAGGCCACAGTCAGAACTGGGCATGCACTTACTGATTGGTTTCCAATTGAGAAAGGAGTGAGACAAGGCTGCATACTGTCACCCTGCGTATTTAACTTATATGCTGAGTGCATTATGAGGAAGGCCGGTCTGGACGAGTCTTCAGCTGGATTGAAGATTGCTGGGAAACGTATCAACAACCTTAAATATGCGGATGATACCACTTTAATGACAGAAAGTGCAGTGGAAATCAAGAGACTTCTGATGCGCGTACAAGAAGACAGTGAGAAGTTCGTGCTTAAACTGAACACTAAAAAGACAAAGATCATGGCGTCTTGCCCTATCAAGTCCTGGAGCATCAAGGGACAAGAAGTGCAAGCTGGAACAGATTTTTTCTTCTTGGACACTAAGATTACCCCGGAAGGAGACTGCAGCTATGAAATTAGGAGACGCTTGCTTCTGGGAAAGAGAGCCATGGCTAGCCTGGACGACCTAGTAAAGAGCAGGGACAGTGTACTGCCAACCAAGATCCGTATAACTCGTGGTATGGTCTTTCCAGTTGTGATGTATGAATGCCAGAGTTGAACTGTGAAGAAGGCTGACCGCCGAAAATTGACGCATTTGAATTGTGGTGCTGGCGGAGAATCTTGAGAGTTCCTTGGATGGCCAGAAGATCAAATCAATCGATATTGTCGACCATAAACCCTGACTGCTCATTGGAGGGTCGAATTCTAAAGTGAATGCGCAGCTACTTTGGTCATCTGATGAGAAGAGAGGAGTCGCTGGAGTAAGATTTGATGTTGGGAAAGGTTCAGTGTCTCCGGAGATGGGGTAGGCAGCGAACACGATGGTTAGATGGCATCCTCGAGGCGCTACAGATGAGGTTATGGGATTTTTAGGAAGATAGTGAGAGACCGGAAAGCTTGGCGTGATATGGTCTATGGGGTCACGAAGAGTCGGACACGACTGAATGACTGAACTGAACTGATGGTTAGCTGTAGAAAATTCTTCATATGGTAGGCCCTAAGTATTATCCGAAATTTCTATAGCCATTCCCACGGCGTTCTTCAGGTTTTGCTATAGTCCGTGCTACGGAAGTAATTAACATTTAATATGGACATGGGGTGTCCATGTACTGCAGTGTTAAGCATTTTTCTACGATCAGCTATAGACAATCTAAAGCGATTTTATAACTTGCTTACGGACCTGCACATGAGCCCTTGAACTGTCCTTCGGTACCGTTATTCGTGAACTCATAAAAAAAAATTGTCCTTGAGTTGCAGCGATTTAACTCTGCGCAAGAACTCTAACTAGTGAGGCTAGTTTAGCAGTGCTGTTAGAAGAACTAGATGACATGAAATATGATACCTTAGGGATTAGTGAGGTTAGGAGGCCTAATGTGAGGCGTATACTGTATTCAGTGATGGATTTGTACTGGGTTATCAAAATTTACCTTAGAGGCGGGAACTAGGGGTTGGTCTCTTTGTCAATAAGCATATAGCTAATAATATAGAGGAATTCTATAACAATAATGAGAGTGGGACATCGTTATTTAGCTTATAAAACAGTATAAACAGGAGGTTGTTCAAGTTTAGCACCTACATGTTGTCATGATGAGCAGGCAGTTGGAAACCTCCACGAAGATGTAGAATTGGCGGTGCGGTAAGGAAAGGGGCAGTGTACGCTAATAATGCCAAGGTCAGTGGGTGAATATGGCATTGGTTTTAGGAAAAGAAGGGGGGAGTTACTAGTGGAGTTTGCAGAGTGAAGTACCTTATGTAACATGACTGCTTTCTTCAGCAAACGGAAGAACCGGAAGTGGAGATGAACAAGACGTAACGGGGAGACTAAAAATAAAATTGTCTTCATACTTTATTCTATCCCAGCCATTATGCAGGAGGTAGAGATAATTGCGAACGTAAGATGGAGAAACCACAGGATGTCAAAGCCTCGAATTAGTGTAAATCTGAAGAGTGAACGAAGCAGCTTAGTAAGAAAGAAGTCCATCAACAAATTATTAGTGAGGCGGAGGGCAGAAGAGTTCAGGATCTCGCTAAGAATGGATATTCAGCTCTACCCGAAGATGACGACATTAGCTTACGAACATTGAACAATGATCTCAATGCCTCACGCAGTTTCAGACGGCCGTAGAACCTGCTGCAATGACATCTGAGAGCAGGCTTCCAACGCACATCCTGTGTGATCCGCCGCGAACACCTCCGTCTTTTCATGGCGATGTGTTCGAGGACGTCGAGGACTGGCTTGAGAACTACGAGCGAGTCGCTCGTTACAACGGGTGGACCGATGAGCTTAAGCTACAGAACGTGTACTGCGCTCTTGCAATGTCTGCATGGACATGGGTTGAAATTTGAAAACCATGAGGCTTTGTTTGCATCATGGGCAGCCTTCTGTCGTGACTTGAAAGCCACTTCTCCTAGTGCCGACTGCCGGGAGTGAGCCGAAGCTGCGCTACACTTACGCAGTCAGCGCCAGAACGAGAGCGTGCGTATGTTTTTGGAGGACATGACACGCATCTTCAAGCGTGTAGACCCGCAAATGCCGGAAGAGAAGAAGCTGCGCCACCTGATGCGGGGCGTTAAGCAACAACTTTTCTCGGGACAACGCTGCAACAGCGAGCCGTCAGTACAGCCATGAGGTGAACTCCCTTTGCATGTCGGCAGTGACATGGACGCATTACGCAATGTTATCCGTCCTGGCATGCGGGAGAAACTGCAAGCCCTCCGACTGCCTTGCAACACGACATCTTTACCTTCACTGGCTGAAGTCGTCCGGGACGAGGTGCGTATGGCAGCTGAGCACGTTGCTGACGTCCCCACCAGCGCGTTCCCCACCACACGTTCGACGCGAGAACCACCTACGCGTTCGTCCTAAGTAAGGCTCCCACTTTGGACCATGGTATCAACGCCGCAGCTCCAGCAATGGAGCCGCAGGGTCCTCGCATGGAGGACCTCGCATGTAGCCGCATGGAGTCTTGTTATTCTCCTGCGTCAAACTACCAGCGGCCTCGTAAACGTCAAGTATGGCGGCACCGGGACCGTCGGTCCCTGGCTATCACTGCGGTGAAGCCTCTCACCTGTACTGGGCGTGCCCGTACCGCCGCGTCAACATACGGGGTTTCGCCCCGGAGGGCCCCTACCCTCGGAATGGCGGACAGGCTACTGATATCGCAACGCAAGCGACTTTGCTGCGCGACAGTAACCCGTCACGTCCGGTTACCAAGAGCGTCGGTGTACGTCCCCTACTAGCTGCCGTTTGCCAAGTGCCAACTATTCGCAACGCCGCTCTTCCATCCCTCGCCCGAAAAACTAATACCAGTGGCCTTCGGAGGTAGGGTCGCTGATGTCGGGAAATGTGAAGATCCTCCGTCATCGTCAGGCCGATCCGACGAGATTTCGCTGGTGCCAGGTAGCGACAGCATCCGACCTACTACCTGCTATTTGCGTGTAACGGTTGATAAGGTGAATGTCATCGCGTTACTCGACACCGGTGCAGATTATTCAGTAATGAGCCATGGTCTAACTCGAGAACGGTCCGGCTCGAAAATTCGCATAGCAGGAAGTCACTTGATTGAACCTGCAGGCAAGTGCACAGCACGGGACGGCATCTGTGGTTTTGTGTATGTCGGAGAACGCGTCGTGCTTTCTGAGTGTTCGAAAGACGGAATTCTTAGTCTAGACTTCTTGCAAACCAATGGCGCTGCTACCGACCTGAAAAGAAGCGCGCGTGACCTTTTCGACGAAATGGGCCGTGGCGCGCTTTGAAAACAACGATCCGGGACTGAACATTTTGCGTACAGTTGACGATGACGAGAGGGTGCCAGCACGGACTAGTGTGCTGTTTCTTGTAAGGCATGCCTTATTTTACGAATACAAGGGTATCAAGGATGGTTACCTCCCACTAGTCCTCGAGAAAGCATTAGCCGTTGCTCGAGGACTCGTGCAACTCCAGAACGGATGCGCTACTGTCCTCCTGACAAACTTTGCTAAGGAGATGCGGCACCTCACCAAGGACACGGCTGTTGCCTTCCTTCACAATGTTACTGCCTTACCTCATTTATATGCCGCCGGGGCCAACCCTCAAGAAAAGGCGGTAACCTTGTTATGCTCTCCAAACCATGAAAATTACCCCGTACTTGACGCCTGATCAGAGGAATCTTCACTCGGCTCTCCTGACTGAATTCGCTGACTGCTTCGCCACGGGCTTCAAGGTCAGTCGCACTCTTGTCACCAAGCATCGCAGCATTACCGAAGAGACCACGTTGCCGGTATGCCAGCGCCCGTACCGGGTTTCTCCTAAGGAACGTGAAGCGATCAAAACGCAAGTGGAGAAAATGCTTGCGGATGACGTGATCCAGCCTTCGATGAGCCTATGGGCGTCGCCAGTGGCCCCTGTAAAAAAAGATACCTTGAGATTTTACGTCGATTACCGAAAGCGAAATAACGTGACCAAAAAGGACGTCTGCCGGCTCCCCAGGATTGATGATGCCCTCGACCGCCTAGGTGACGCCAGGTACTTCTCATTAGACCTCAAACGCCGATACTGGCAAATCGAGGTGGATCAGAGACACCGAGGGAAGGCTGCATTTGTGATGCCCGACAGCTTATACGAGCTTAAGGTGCTCCTTTTTGTCTTTGTTTTGCACCGGCCATGTTCCACCGTATGATGGACACGGTTTTAGCAGGTTTGAAGTAGCAGTCGTGCTTGCTGTACTTAGATGATGTTATTTTCTCGCCTACTTTCGAGCAACGCCTGAACCGGTTGCGCATTGTGATTCAAGCACTAAAATTGCGTGCAACTAACGATAAAGCTTGAGAAATGCCACTTCGCTTTCAAAGAACTACGCTTTCTCGCCAATGTTGTAAGTGCACAGGGCGTTGTACCCGATCTCAACAAGACTACCGCAGTGTGAAATTTTCTACGCCCCACCGACAAAAAGGCACTTCGGCGATTCCTAGGTCTTTGTTCTTACTACTAGCGCTTTTTCCAAGATTTTTTCAAGATAGCTGATACTTACTTAGAAGCGGTCTTTCCTTCTAAGTAATCGGCTAGTGCTTTCAGCTCAGGGATCGCTGTTGTTCTGCGAAACTGCTGCCGCTTACCGGTGCCAAAAAGGCGTCGCCGTCATCGTTCTTCGGGGGAGCGTCGACGGGAGTGCGGGAAAAGCAGTCTACTTCAGAATGCTTGCGGTCCGACTTATACACTACAGTCAAGTCAAATTCTTAAAGTCGTAGGCTCCATCTGGCAAGGCGCCCGGAGGGATCTTTCAAATCAGCCAGCCAGCAGAGCGCGTGATGGTCGCTTACCACCTTGAATGGTCGGCCGTATAGGTATGGACGAAACTTAGAAGTGGCCCAGATGATCGCGAGGCACTCCTTTTCGGTCGTCGAGTAATTGACTTGGGCTTTTGTCAGGGACGTGCTAGCGTAGGCGATTACTTTCTCCCGTCTGGCACTCTTCTGGACGAGAACGGCTCCTAGGCCCACACTGCTTGCGTCGGTGTGAACTTCGGTCTCCGCGTTTTCATCAAAGTGGCCAAGTACAGTAGGACACTGCAGGCGGCGCTTGAGTTTGTGAAAGGCTTCTGCTTGAGGCGCTTCCCATTTAAAAGGTACGTCAGCCTTTGTAAGCTGCGTCAACGGTTCGGCGATGCGCGAAAAGGTTTTGACAAATCGTCTATAATAGGCGCACAGCCCAAGGAATCGGCGCACAGCTTCCTTGTCGGCAGGCTGTGGGAATTGTGCGACTGCAGCTGTTTTCTCCGGATCTGGGCGAATATCATCCTGGCTAATGATGTGACTTAGGAAACGCAGTTCTTCGTAGGCGAAATCACACTTCTCCACTTTTAGCGTTAGTCCCGATGACTTGATGGCTTCCAGCACTGCCTGCAGTCGTTTTAGGTGATCTTCAAAGTTTGACGAGAAGACAACAACGTCATCCAAATATACCAAACGAATGTGCCACTTCAAGCCTGCCAGGAACGAGTCCATTACTCGTTGAAACGTGGCTGGTGAGGAGCAGAGGCCAAATGGCATCACCTTGAACTCAAAAAGGACGTCAGGTGTGATGAATGCGGTCTTTCGCGATCGCTTTCGTCGATCTCAACTTGCCAATATCCGCCCTTCATGTCCATCGATGAGACGTACCTTACATTGCAGAGCCGGTCGAGGGTGTCGTCGATGCGAGGAAGCAGGTAGACATCCTTCTTAGGTATGCTATTCAAGAGGCGGTAACCAACGCAGAAGCGAAGTGTGCCGCTTTTCTTTTTCACCAAAACGACTGGTGCCGCCCAGAGGCTGTTTAATGGCTGGATTACTTCATCACGCAGCATTTCCTCAGTTTGATCGCGAATGCCCTGGAATTCTCGCGGCGATACACGATAGGGGCTTTGGCGCAGAGGTCGGGCGTGTTCGTCCTTTATAATGCGGTGCTTGGCCAGTAGTGTTTGTCATACCTTCGATGATGACGAGAAGCACTCCCTGTAGCTGCGAAGAAGACTGCCAATCTGGTCTTTCCTGCTCTGGGTCAATGCCGGGTTGATGTCAAATGTGAGCTGACGGAATTGGTCCGGTGCGTCTTCCAGTGGTGGGTCGTGGAGGGCGAATACGTCTTTGAGGTCCGCTAATTCGTCGAGAAAAGCGATTGTCGTGCCCTTGTTGAGATGCCGGTATTCTTCGGTGAAGTATGTTACAAGCACCTGAGAATGTTCTATCCGGAATTTCGTGACGGCTCTTGCGATGCCGACACCCCGTTCTAAGAAAAAGTGGTTATTTCCTTCGACGATGCCTTCAGCGGTTTCGATGTCTGCGCTACCTACGCTTGTGATGCTTGATCGGGGCGGCACGGTCAATTATCCGTCGAGGACGTTTAGAGCGACGTGTTGCGTCGAAGTCATCGTAGCAGGTATGGCTTTGTCTGCAGAGAGCCTAATGAGCTTGGATGGGAGGTCGATGATAGCCCTATGATCATTTAGGAAGTCCATGCCTAAAATCCCGTTTCGGGAGCACTGCTGCAAGACCACAAAGCTGGTGGGGTAAGTACGCCCATTTACGGTTATTCTTTATTCTTGCAGTACGTCGTCCCGATGAAGCAGTCAGGTTCCCAACTGCGGTGGGAATCAGCGGGCCATTCCAAGCGGTCGTAACTTCCCTGAGCTGGGAGGCTAGCGGTCCACTGATGACTGAATAGTCATCTCTGGTGACTACTAGGGTAGTGACTCTGCGACCATCGATTTCAACTTCAAGGTGACATGTTAGCGTTCTCGCATCGGCCTTGGTGGCCGATCGCGGCTCCGTCGTTTGTTCAGGTCATGGCCGGGGAGTACCGTTGTCACTTCGCGAGGCGGCGGTGTCGGCTTGCACTCTGGTCGTGTTGTCGTCAATGTCGTCGTGTGGAGCGGAGGTGAAATGGCTGCGTCCTCGTTAGCGGTCGTCGGCGGCGGAGGATGTTCGTTTTTTCGCCTTTGAGCAACCTCACCTCTAATGGTTGCTGCCTTTAGTTTCCCCTATGGCGGC
The DNA here is from genome assembly GCA_023969395.1 of Amblyomma maculatum. Taxonomy (NCBI): domain Eukaryota; kingdom Metazoa; phylum Arthropoda; class Arachnida; order Ixodida; family Ixodidae; genus Amblyomma; species Amblyomma maculatum. The sequence continues at coordinate 109,230 of JAJIZL010027585.1, read as the reverse complement.
TAGGAGACCGTTCTTGCACGTAACTGCGTCCCGGCGACCAAAGCGGGCACTGTACGGTGATGGGGAGTGTGACAGACGCCTTGATGACGAGTGCTCTCCGCTGCGGAGGACGTCGTTGATTTCCTGTGGTTGCTCGCCAGGACGCGGTCGTGGAGCGTCGACAGCGAAAGCACGAGGCCGATCCGCCTGTGCGGCCACTGACGCAGGATGTGTCCTGCCTCATCACAATGGAAGCAGAGCGGTCGGTTTTTAGATGTCCTCAAGGCGTCACATTTCCTGAGCCTTGGGGATCGTTGGTAGACTTGGCGGTCGGGGGCCATGGGGCGGCTTTCGGGGGCAGGATGGTAGCGACGACGGCTTGGGAGGTCGCTCCGGGGTGCAGGACGACGTAATGCAGCAGAATAGTTCAGTCGCTGCCGATTCATGCACGTGAGCCGTCGGAGTCTTCTCTTGAAGAACGCCCGGTGCCTGTTGGACTTCTTGACGTACGACGTCCGGGAGCGCCGCCACCTGGGGTTATTGTGATGATGGCAGCAATCGGCGGAGCTCCTTTCGCACGATCTCCCGGATGAGGTCCCGATGATTCTGTCCGTTTGCAGATGCACTGGGGTGTGGCTTGAGTAGTCCGGCTGAACTGGTCACTCGTAGTGGCGCATCCGGATGTCCAACGTCTTCTCGATGGTAAACGCTTCCATTTCAAATTCCGCCACGGTTTTTGCCGGATTTCGGACAAGACCTGCAAAAAGCGATTCTTTAACGCCTCGCCTTAAAATTTGACTCTCTGTTATGTTAGGGTCGGCGCGGCTAAAGAGGCGCTTCATCTCTTCAACGTACGCCAGGACTGGCTCGTTAGGAAGTTGAAGTCTTGACTGAAGGAGGCATTGGGCTCTTTCCTTTCGGACGATGCTTGAAAAGGCAGTCAAAAACGCTTCCTTGAAAGTCTCCCAATGCTTCATAGCTGCCTAATGATTTCCGAACCAAACTCAGGCATGTCCTTGAAGAACAATGTATACTTGCCTGAGTTGCGCGGCGTTGTTCCAGCCGTTGAATTCTGTCACAGGGTCGAACAGGTCCAGCCAGTCTTCCGCATCTTCAATGGGCAATCCTTGGAAGATGGAGGGCTCCCTGGGTTGCACGAAGACGACTGGTGCTGTTGACGGGGGCCATTTTCAAAGTTGATGCCTTCCAGAGTCGAACGGGGTCAGGCAGCAGACCGTGTTCGGGTTGTGGGCCTTGAAGTCGGCGGCTGGCTCGGTTACCTGTAGGCTAGCCTTCCAGGGTGACAGGAACAAGGCTGAGGTCTTCGCTTGAAGGATCAAGCGCAGCATCTCCACCCGATGTCACGTGGTGGTGACCAGGGTCGATGACACGAAAGAAGAGTAGGTGATTGCACTGAAGAAACTCTTTATTGGGCTGACTTGCGCCCGCAAAAGATCTAAGCAACTCGTTGACGGCGATAGCAACAAACGTGCTCGTCGATCGTCGAACAAAGAATGCCCGTCGCACTCGTCAACGCTCAATTGAAAAGCTGCTCAGAACAGTCTAGATAACGTCGCAACTGCTACAAGCACAAGCTGGAACATTGTAGAAAGACAAATGAGTGGCCGGAATCTTCGAGACATATCTCGGGGCATCTTGCGCTACAAGGAAGCTGATAAAGGTGCGTCTCGTGATGTCGAGCATCAACAAACAAAGAATACAGGACTCATACGCCATCCAGAATCAGAGTGACAAGGCCGCATGCCGGCAGTTATTAAAAAACAACAAATACAGTTTTGAAGGTCTCGCTGCAATATGAACAACGGCGCTTGTACACTTCTGGTAGCCAAACCTCTTGCGCCTCCCGCTATGTTTATCGAAGGGGAGTGCCTCGGCCGCATTGAACCCGTGGATCTTCTATTAGCCTTTGATGATGTGTCATTCCCTGTTTGCCAAGTTGACGCCTTGACTCGAACTCGTGTGGCTTCCGATCCGCTACAGCGGGACCGTTCTGTAGACAGCGCTCTAGAGCTGCGCCACCGCGAGCAACTTCTTGACCTTCGACACAAATTCTGCTCCTCCTTCGACATTCCGCAATCTTCCTTCGGCCGTACGACGACCGTTTCCCACCTCATCGACACTGGCGCTCACCCACATCTCGCCTTATTGTGTCCCCGACTGAGCGCCGTTTTATTGCCCAACAAGTTGCTGAAATGCTGCAACGTGGAGTAATTAGGGAATCCTGTAGTCGTCTGTCGTCGCCTGTGGTCCTAGTTAAGAAGAAGGATGGCTCCATCGAATTTTATGTTGATTATCGCCGCCTCAACAAAATTACTCGTCGTGATGTGTACCCCCTCCCATGACTCGACAATACCCTAGCCTGCTTGCAAGGCGCAGAATTCCTTTTCCTTTCTTCACTCGATTTGCACTCCGGGTACTGGCAGGTGCCCATGGCATGGGAGGATCGGGTAAGCCGCCTTTATTAGTCCAGATGGACTATACGAATTTAGTGTTATGACATTCGGACTCTGTAACGCTCCAGTCACATTTGAAAGAATGATGGACACTGTACTGCGCGGACTAAAATGGAACATCTGTTTATGCTACAAAGATGATATCGTTGCCTTTTAAATCGACTTCTTGACCTACCTGACTTGACTTCGCCAGGTCTTCACCTGCCTAAACTGCGCCGGTCTTCAACTTAATCTCAAAAAGCGCCGCTTCGGTGCCTGCTAACTCACAATACTCGAACATGTGTGCAAAGAAGGAGTGCTGCCTGATCCTGAGAAGCTGCGCGCCGTTGCTGACTTTCGAAACTGGCCACTTTGAAACAAGTGCGAAGCTTAGTGGGCCTCTGCTCGTACTTTCGTCGTTTTGTTCAGAATTTCGCAACCATCATAGCCCCCTTACACACCTCTTGAAAGGCACCCCTAACCTCTCCTCTTGGTCGCCAGCCTGCGATGAGGCATTCGAGGCGCTGCGCAATGTTCTGACGTCACCGCCAATCCTTCGCCATTACGACCTTTAAGCACCTACAGAACTTCACACCGATGCCAGTGGTGTTGGCCTCGGCGCAGTCCTCGTCCAGCGCAAGCCTGGTTTCTCCGAATACGTTGTCGCCTGTAAGCCATGCTCTTACCAAAGCCGAGTCCAACTACTCCGTTACCAAAAAGGAGTGCTAAGTAATAGTGTGGGCTATAACGAAGTTCCACCCTTACTTATACGGCCACTCCTTTGAGGTAGTTACAGATCATCGCGCTCTCTGCTGGCTCACGTCTCTCAAGGATCCGTCTGGCTGTCTCGGGCGCTGGGCTTTCAGGAATAAGACATCCGTGCAGTGTACCGCTCTGGGCGCAAGCACTCTGACGCCGAAGCTCTTTCTCGGTCACCGGTTCCCTCGCCAAGCTCATCGTCCCCTCCTCAAGCATCCTTGACAGCACTCACGATTAAGGGTATGCTTTTCGAGCAACGACAAGGTCCTTGGGTTTCTAACCTGCTAGATATCCTTGGCACTGCTTCCGCGGCTACGCATCTTCGGGCACTCCGCCGACAGGCCTCCCATTTCCCTATTTAGGATGGCCTCGTCTACTGAAAGAGCTACAACTCAGATGGCAAAAAATGGCTTCTTGTCATTCCGCGCCACCTCCGCTCAAAGGTTCGTGCCCACCATCACACTGACCCGCAAAGCGCTCATGATGGCGTCCTGAAAACCTGTGATCGAATTCTTCAGAGATACTACTTGCGGGGAATGTAAAATTTCGTACGTCCTACATTCGTTCTTGTACCGCCTGTCAACAACGCAAGATTTCTCGCCACCGCGCTGGCCCTCCCCAGCCTTTACTGTGTCTAGCTCGCCCGTTTGATCGCGTGGGAATCGAGCTTTATGGTCCGCTACCATGCAGTGCCGCCGGTAATCGATGACTCATCGTCGCCTTCGACCACCTGACCCGTAACGCGGAGACTGCTGCACACTCTCGCGGTGACAGCCCTAGAGGTAGCCCATTGTCTTCTGCACCGCTTCCTTTTTCGACACGGCGCCCCTTGCGAGCTACTTAGTGATAGAGGTCGTGTCTTTCTTTCCGAAGTGGTCCAAACTTCTTTCGTCTTGCAAATCGATACATCGCGCTACAATCGCGTGCCACCCGCAAACAAACGGCTCACGGAGTGCTTCAACTGTACGCTTGGGGACATGCTCGCGATGTATGTTACGTCTGAATCTGTGAGTTCCAACGTAGACCAGGTACTGACATTCGTAACATTCACGTACAACACTGCCATCCAAGCAACAACTGGTTTTTCGCCCTTCTTTCTCTTATATGGCGGTGAACCATCTTGTAATCTAGACACAATGTTGCCATACCATCCAGATGCCTCTGAGTACAGTGCTTTGTCAGATTGTACATAAGGCCGAGGAATGCCATCAGCTAGCTCGCACATTTATCTCCTACACTCTAGGTTATCGCAAAGGTCACCATAATAACGATACCCTGGTTCCGACGTTCCTGGCCGACAGATTCGTTTATCTATACGTTCCTACCACCAGCAAACTAGAAACCAAATACCACTGACCTTATAGCTTCTTGGAACGCACATCCCCTGTAAACTACACCATTGCACCAGACCCCCTTCTTCCTACCACCGCCGTCGCGTCCGCGAGGTTGTCCATGTTTGCCGCCTCAAGCCGTATTACAACACTCTGGTCATCGGTTCCCCGTGAGTCGCCAGGACGGCAACTTCCTCACGCAGGGGAAATGTAAAGAAGACACAGAACAGACAACGCTGCGGCATCGCCATCATCATCGCTTGTCTCCGGCGCCCATCTCTCGCGCTGAAGCTGTGTTCTGCCGCTGGCAATTCGATCCGGCTGTGCCTGACTTCTGCGTGCTGTGCAGCGCTAGACGTTTGACCAAGCTATTAAATTCACATTTCAATACTATATGTATTGTAAAGAAGAAGTTCAGATTAGGTGGGCAGATCGCCGAGAAAAAGGAAGAGGTAGTGATTTTGCGCACCAGCTGACTGCAAGCTAGGCCATCCCCGCTCCGGTCCTGCTCGCTACCAGTGCCTGGATTCCCGCTTAACACTTGGTGGAGGTCGCGGGATTTCTCTTCCATTTTCTCGCCCTGGAGCTCCGCAGCCGCCGAATTACTACCTCAATGACTGACTCCAGCACCAACACCACCGGCCCCGCTACCTCGGCCCCTTCTATTCCATGCTCCGGGGTGCTTCGCCAGCGGGACCCGCCGGTCTTCAGCGGTACCGACAATCAGGGCGTGGAGGACTGGCTTTCGTCGTATCAACGTGTAAGCACCCACAATAAGTGGGGTGACATATTGAAGCTTAACAACGTGATATTCTACCTCACACAAGTCGCAAAGTTGTGGTTCACAAATCACGAGGCTGACATTCCAACTTGGGCCTCGTCCAAATCTCGCTTTGTGGATGTCTTCGGTCGCCCTGCGGTCCGCAAGCTTCGCGCTGAACACCGTTTGCGCTAGCGGGTGCAGCAGACAGGCGAAACCTTCACAAGCTACATCGAAGACGTTTTAGACTTGTGCCATCGTGTAAATGCATCGATGACTGAAGCTCAGAAGATTCGCCACATCATGATGGGCATCCATGAGGCGTATTCAACATTCCCATGGCCAAAGAGCCCCGCACTGTAAGTGATGTTGTCACGATGTGTAAAAGCTACGACGAACTTCGTCGCCAACGCATCGTCCCTCGACAACCTGAAGGCCCGATCGCGGCTATGTCTGATGACACTGTCAGCTCTGCACTTATCCAGGAAATCAAAGACTTCGTACGGGAAGAAGTTGCCCGGCAATTATCATTAATTTCAAATGTTCCGCAATCCAGCTCGCACCTCGCTTCGAACATACGCCAGGTTATTCAGGAACAAGTTGCCGAAGCACTTCCGCCCCCTCGACAAACACCTCTTCATGCCGCTCCAATCACTGCTCCGCTCATTCATGCCGACGCTGTCCCGGCGCCCGGACCCAGTCCACTGTCTTATGCTGAGGTTGCCGCAAGACCACCCCCTCCTACGCCTTTTCCATCAGCGGGCATTTTTCACTCAGCGTCGTGCGCCACCTATTCTACGCCCTTGGCGCACAGCTCACAATCGGCCGATTTGCTTTGCATGTGGTCTTCCTGGCCATGTTGCACGCCTGTGCCGCCGTCGCCCGGCACCGTACGCTTTCGATCAGAGCCCGGTCAACTGCGCGCAGCCGCCGTCCCCTCTCCGCGCGCCCCCTCAGCCCTCGTACCACTTTGACCACTTCTCGCATGACAACCGCTCAACCTCTCCGCGCCGTCGCTCTCCGTCGCCGATGCGCCGCCGTTCTACCTCGCCAATGCCGGAAAGCCACTAGACGCAGTTCTGCAGGCAAGAACTGCGCTTTCGTCGAACAGTGAAAGTCCTGCTTCGCCACCAAACAATTTAATAGAAGTTACTATTCAAAACGTTTGTACTCTTGCGCTTGTAGATACTGGTGCTGCTGTGTCGGTTATTGACGTTAGACTGTGCCGCTTGTTACGAAAAGTTGTTCTGCCGTATTCTGGGGTTTCTTTGCACACCGCCACTGCTGAGCACATCAAACCGCTCGGTACCTGCACGGCTCGAGTCACCATCCAGGACGTTTTCTACGTCATCAGTTTTATCGTTCTTCGTGACTGCTCTCATGACATTATTTTAGGGTGGGACTTCTTGCGCCGCACTCGTGCCGTAATTTATTGCGCTCGTGCAGAAGTAGAGCTTTCTCCGCTGTGCACCGCACCGACCACCGTTAACGTTCTTGGGGAAGCCAAAGGCCACGTTGCGGATGCTATTGATATCCCGCCTTAATCTGCCGCTATTGTGCCTATAAACTGTGCCTCTCTTCATGACTCTTCACCCCATCTTCCCTTTTCGTCTCACGACGCTGTCTTCCCCTACCCTTCGACGTCCTTAGTGTACGAAGCGGCCGCACCGAACTAGCCATTACTAATGATTTGTTCTATCCACTCACGTTGCAATTTGGCGAGTGCATTGGGCATGCCGACCGTGTTCGATCAGAAAATTTTGTTACAGTCCCGCCGCTTCTCTCCACCTGTGCCGACACAATCTCCGACAGCATAAGTGCCCTTAGCCCACTTCGTTCCTCGTCTCCTCCATCGCCTCCTGCTGCCTTTGACAAAGCCATCGACAATGCTCTCGCTCCAGATCAACGCGCCAAGCTCTTCGACTTGCTGAACCGATTCCGAACTTCCTTCGACATCCAGCAGCCATCCTTGGGTCGGACATCAACTGTTGCCCACCACATCTATACCGGTACGTACGCCCCGTTACGCCAACGTCCTTATCGTGTATCAGCCTCAGAGCGCCGCATTATTGATGAACAAGTCGATGAGATGCTCTGTAGAGGTGTTATTAATCCTTCCAGTAGCCCTTGGGCGTCCCCGGTCGTTTTAGTCAAGAAGAAATACGGGTCTATTCGATTCTGTGTGGACTACCGCCGACTTAATGCGATCACACGAAAGGACGCCTATCCGCTGCCACGCATAGACGACGCGCTGGACACTTTGCATGGAGCGGAATTTTTCTCTTCAATCGATTTACGATCTGGCTACTGGCAAGTTCCAATGGCTGAAAACAATCGCCCCAAAACAGCTTTTGTCACTCTCGACGGGCTCTATGAGGTCAACGTCATGCCGTTTGGCCTGTGTAACGCGCCCGCCACCTTTGAATGCATGGTGGACAATATTCTCCGCGGTTTGAATTGGCACACATGTCTCTGCTACTTGGATGACATCGTCGTATTTTCACCCGACTTCGCGACCCACCTAACTCGCCTTTAAACTGTCTTGCAATGTCTTAGCGACGCTGGTCTGCAGCTCAATCTGAAAAAGTGCCATTTCGCCGCTCGCCAACTTACTATTTTAGGGAATTCAGTGTCCAAGGATGGCATCCTTCCTGATCCATCTAAACACCGCGCTGTCGCCGAGTTCCCGAAGTCAACATCTATCAAGCAAATGCGCAGCTTCATATGCTTATGCTCCTATTTTAGGCGCTTCGTTCGGAACTTTGCGACCATCATTGCTCCTTTGACGCGGCTTCTCAGCGCGCACAAAAATCTTTCTGCCTGGTCGCCGGCTTGCGACACTGCTTTTACGTAATTGCGCACGATACTTACCTCACCCCCCGTATTGCGCCATTTTGATCCAGCTGCTCCTACCGAAGTGCACACCGATGCCAGCGACGCTGGCCTCGGCGCTGTGCTTGCCCAACGAAAACCCGGTGTTGATGAATACGTTTTGGCGTACGCAAGTGGAACGCTGACCAAAACCGAGACCAACTACTCGTGACAGAAAAGGAATACTTGGCAATTGTTTGGGCGCTTCAGAAATTTCGGCCATACTTGTATGGGCGCGAATTTGATGTTGTTACGGACCACCACGCTTTATGTTGGTTGTCTTCACTAAAAGACCCACCGGCCATCTCGCCCGCTGGTCGCTTAGACTACAAGAGTATGATATCCGAGTCATCTATCGTACAGGGTGTAAGCATTCCGACACAGACGCTTTATCTCGCTCGCCAGTGTCGCCTTACGCTCCGTTGTCCCCTGCCTCCAGCTCCGCCTTGCCTTCCTTGTCCATCGACGACATGCCATCAGAACAGCGCAAGGATCCGTGGCTTACATCACTAATCGATCTGCTAACGAACTCGTCACTTTCACCGGCTCCTCGCGCCCTTCGGCGTCAAGCTCAGCATTTCGCCCTTCGTGACCGTCTTCTATATCGACGCAACTATATGCCAGATGGCCGTAAGTGGCTGCTTGTCGTACCTCGCCACCTCCGAAGTGATATCTGCGCATCTTACCACAATGATCCACAGTGTGGCCATGTGGGTGTATTTAAGACTTATGAACGGTTGCGACAGCGCTTTTACTGGCGCGGTATGTATACCTTCGTCAATAAGTATATGCGTTCGTGCATCGATCGCCAACGTCACAAGCCGCCTCCTCTCCATCAGCTGGCTCCACTACAGCACCTCCCGTGCCCATACCGACCATTCGATCGTGTTGGCATCGATTTGTATGGACCTCTGCCATACACACCTGCAGGAAATCGTTGGATAATCGTGGCCGTCGATCACCTCACTCGCTATGCGGAGACAGCAGCAATTCAGGATGCCACCGGACCCACCATCGCATCCTTTCTTCTTCATCATTTCATTCTGCGGCACGCTGCCCACCGTGAACCTCTAAGCGATCGAGGCAAATCTTTCCTATCCGAGGTTGTCGAAGCGCTGCTACGCGAATGTCAAACCATCCATCGGACAGCCAGCGCGTACCACCCTCAAACCATCGGACTGACAGAGCGCTCCAATCGCACACTAGGTGACATGATGTCCAAGTACATCGCCTCCGATCACTCCGATTGGGACAAGATTCTCCCATTTATAACCTACGCCACCAACACCGCCGTTCAAGCAACTACCGGATTCTCGCCATTTTTTCTGCTGTATGGGCGTGAACCTTCGTCTCCACTCGACACCATCCTTCCCTACCGTCCTGATATCTCAGAGTATACATCGCTTTCAGAAGCTGCCAGGCACGCTGAAGAATGTCGCAAACTGGCTCGCTCACTCATTTCGGACGAGCAAGCCCAGAATCAAGCGCCCAGCGACAGCAGCCACTCTGTCCACCAATTTTCTCCCGGTGCTCACGTGTGGCTCTGGGTCCCATCGACACCACCCGGTCTGACCAACAAGTTTATTTCCAAGTACCACGGACCCTATCTAGTGTAGAACAAACTTCTCCCGTCAATTACCTAGTTGAACCGCTAGCCGCTTCCACCGACCTTCGCCGCCGTGGGCGTGAGATTGTTCACGTCGACCGTTTGAAGCCTTACTACGATCCCGCATTCCTTTCGTCTCCTTGAGTCGCCAGGATGGCTCCTCTTTTCTGCGGGGGCCAGATTGTAAAGAAGTTCAGATTAGGTGGGCAGATCGCCGAGAAAGAGGAAGAGGAAGTGATTTTGCGGACCAGCTAACTGCAAGCTAGGCCACCCCCGCTCCGGTCCTGCTCGCTACCAGTGCCTGGATCGCCGCTTAAAAGCATATATTGGCTTTTCATTTAATATTCTTTCTCGCTAAAAACACCACACACTGTTCTCGTCAACATCAACAAATCAGATAATAATAATAATAATAATAATAATAATAATAATAATAATAATAATAATAATAATAATAATAATAATAATAATAATAATAATAATAATAATAATTATAGCAGTAATAAATCCCCAACGCTTGCCTTCAACGCGTAGACTGCTCGCTCCTTTAAAATATATATTGTTAAGGTTTATTTACGAAGTGGTTCTTCCCTTTAGCCTGATGTGCTAACCAAGACTGCCTTTGGACGAGCGGGGAAACGGGCCTATGAGGTCAACAGCCACTTGCTCACATGGTGTGGTCGGTGGTGTCACCGGATTAAGTGGCCCGGCGGAGAAGTCGTGGGGAGCTTGAACCGCTGGCACTGCACGCAGGAGTTCACGTAATGCTGAGTCGTTCGACGCATATTTGGCCAGTAGAAACTTTCCTTAATGTGCGTAAGAGTCCTGGCAAACCCCAAGTGCCCAGCTGTAACGTCATCGTGCATAGATTGTAGAACAGAGGAGTAGAGGCTAGCTGGAACGACTAGCAGAAAGCGTGCACCGCCAGACGAGTAATTTTTTCGATACAGCAAACCATCGCAAATGCAGAAAGGGTTCGCAGATGCCGGATCACGAGCTTTTTCAAAAAGTGATACCAAGTCTTGATCTTTTCGTTGTTCTCGCTGGAAAGTGGCAAGATCCGGAAATTGTACGGAAACGGCGGCAAGATAGTCGTCAAAGTTGTCATCGCAGAGGGTAGTTGCGAGAGGCAGACGCGAGAGGCCGTCAGCGTCAGAGTGTTGACGGCCACTTTTGTACGACACTGTAAAGTTGAACTCCTGAAGGCGTAATGCCCAGCGGGCCAACCGACCGCGGGGGTCGCGTAGATTCACCAGCCAGCAAAGCGAATGATGATCGGTGATGACTGTAAAGGAACGTCCATAAAGGTACGAGCGAAACCGCTGTACGCCAAAAACGACGGAAAGGCACTCTTGCTCCGTCACGGTATAGTTGCGTTTAGACTTGCTAAGGGTGCGACTTGCGTAAGCGACAACGTGTTGGTTTCCGTCATGCCGTTGTATGAGCACAGCACACACGCCGATGCCACTTGCGTCAGTGCGGAGTTCAATGGGAGCTGTCAGGCTGAAATGACGCAGTATGGGCCGCGACGTAAGAAGAAACTTACATACATACATACATGAACTTTATTGCGAGAAATATACATGCAAAAAAATAGCGGGTGCCCGCAGAAGCGCAAGCGCTTGTGGGCGGGCAACGGCAGTCACAGCGGTATGCATTCAATATAAAAAACGCTGATAGTACACAGTCAGTCAAAAAAGAAAAACAAAAACTGGTACAATGCATGTATTGTTTTCTCAGTACAATCAATAGCTAAAAGACACTGAAACCTGTAGTCAATAAACGTAATGAAATCGGCAAAAAAAGAAAAAAACGAACATAAATTACAAAGAAGCTTAATAGCTTTCTTCGCGACCTGCAATCCACGCTTTCAGTGCAGATTTAGTAGCCTTCATAGAATCGCAACCCAACATATGTGCTGGTAGTTTGTTGAAATAGTAAGGAATATAAAACTGTCGTGTCTTTTTGCCATAATTGGTATAAACCCTTGGTACCTTGTAACGTGCTATGTGCCTAAGGGACTCTGGTTTTTTATCTGGTTGTTTGAACTGGTTTGAAAAGTAATTTCTTAGAATTACCACTTGCACGTACAAGTCATGCAGGGGACTAACACCTGCTTCAGCCATCCTGGTGTTGTAGTCAGCCTTCTCATAAGCAGTTCCATACAGCAAATTAGTGGAGATTCTGCACAACAACTTATCAACCTTCCTAATCTTACAGGGCGCACACGATCCATAGACAGAAATGCCGTATCTAAGCATAGATTCTCCCAAAGATTTATACACAGTCTGACGCAACTTTACAGGTGCAGTGTATTTTATACGATACAGCTGCACAGAAAGGGAACGCAGTCGCTTTAATAAGTGGTCAATTTGAGACGACCAACACATATTAGAATCAAGATACAGGCCGAGATATTTAACACTGTTCGAGTAGGGCAGCAGCGAACAGTCACAATTGGCACAGTCATTACCATGCAAAAGAATCGACGCGGAAAGATCAACATTCTTGTGCGGATTTCGGAAACATATCAACGCAGTTTTCTTTTTGTTTATGTATATTTGATTTCCAGAAAACCAATCTACTATTTTTTTGACATCGTACTGAAGTAGTTTAAGTGCCTGTGGGCTTGATTCATGGGATATTACTAATGCCGTATCATCAGCATACTGAAATAACCTTGCATTTAATTTTAAGTCAACCATATCGTTTACATAGATATTAAACAAGAAGGGCCCCAAAACAGAACCTTGTGGTACGCCGTACTGAATATCAGAAAAGGTACTAAATGATTCATTAATTTTTACTACTTGTTTACGATTAGACAGATAGCTTGCAAAATATTTTTGATATGGACCACGGAATCCAACACTTTCCAATTTTGAGCTGCCGAGCTGCCGAAACGCAGAATCACATTCAGGAGTCCATTTGAAAGGAATATCTTTCTGCAAGAGGCATGTGAGGAAGTAGGCTACGTCAGCAAACTTAGGGATGAAGCATCGAAAGTAAGAGCAAAGTCCCTGGAAGCTCTTGAGTTCTTTCACAGACTTGGGCTCTTTGACGCAGCTGACAGCTTCAATCTTCTGTGGGTCAGGCCTAACACCGTTTTTGTCAACCAAATGCCCAAGCACAGCGATCTGCAGTTCACCGAAGCGGCACTTCTTAGAGTTCAGCACGAGACCCGCTTTCTCCATGCAGTTAAGGACCACAGCTAAACGGCTGTTATGCTCGGTGAAGGTCCTCCCGAAAATCACTACGTCATCTAGTTACACATACAAATTTGCCACTTCAGCCCACGCAAAAGTGTGTCCATAAATCTTTCAAAGGTAGCCGGAGCGTTGCATAGGCCGAAAGGCATCACGTCAAATTCATATAACCCATCGGGAGTCACGAATGCCGTCTTCTCCTTGTCTTTCGGATGCATCGGTATCTGCCAGTATCCGGACCGTAAATCAACAGTTGAAAAGTAGGAAGCTGAATAGAGGCAGTCAATGGCATCATCAACACGCGGGAGCGGGTAAACATCCTTCTTGGTGACAGTATTGAGGCGGCGATAGTCGGCACAAAATCGCCAGGTGCCATCTTTCTTTTTCACGAGAATCACAGGGGCGACCCATGGGCTAGATGATTCCTGAATGATTCTTCTTTGCATCATATCACGGACCTGTTCGTCAATTATCTTACGTTCTGAAGGTGAAACACGGTATGGTGTCTGTCTAACCGGGTGTGCAGATCCAGTGTCGATCATGTGATGGGTGCGGGAAGGCGGAATCGGTGGTGGCTGATCACGAGCAAAGTCGAACACGTCCGCATGTTTCATAAGAACCTCCATCAATATTCGGCAGCCCTTGGTGGGTAGCGACTCATTTATCATAGACCGAAACTGGGAATCAGCATGATCAAGACGTCTAGTTGAACGAGCAACGCCGTCACTGAACGCGGCGATGTGCATAGAAAGGGGTTCTTCAAAATCGGCGAGTTTTAAACCACGCGGCAATACGGCAGGTTCATTGGTATGGTTGACAGTCCAAAGCGTGTACGGCCCTCGTTCACTCGAACAACGCTGCGGGGCACCAACAAACCCTTTTTGCCACCGGAAAGGGAAGCGGGTTCCACCAGAGCGCCGAAGGCATTGGGAACCGCAACCGAAGACACAACTGGGACGAAGATGGCGGACATCGCCGAAACGACGGTATCCTCGAAGACAGAAAACACTTGGACCGCCCGCGGCGATTCTTCTATGAGGGCCGATCGAAGGCGGGGCTTATTGATATCTCGCCACTGTTGAAGTCGAAAGTTGTGCCACACTGCTGTAAAAAGTCAACTCCTAGAATAACGTCGTGCGTAGAGCGAGGAAGCACCGTAAATTCAGTTCTAAACTCGTGTCCAGCCATCGCTACATTTACATAACAAATACCAAGCGGAAGCAACGATTCTCCCCCTACACCTCAAAATATGACAGTTGTATCCCAGCCAAACATAATTTTGCGGCCGAGACGGTTCTTAAAATCTAAGCTAATCACGGAAACTGTAGCACCTGTATCCACTAAGACCATACCACAAACAGCATTCAATAACAGTTCCAAGCGGTTCTTCAGCATAACGACCGGTAGAGGAATTAGCAATATCGATGACCTGGCGACCGTACCTCCATCGGCCGCACACGCTAGATTCCCGGTTTCGGAGAAGAACGGCGGGGAGAAGGCGATTGTCGGGAGCGGCGGGCAGGAGGAGTCAGGCCGCTATCAGAAACTGGTGAGTCGTTGCGTGGTGGTACGTAGCGGTAGGAGCCCGAAGGAGGGGGATAGGTCGGGTCACGGACTTCTGGACTGATGGTAGAACGGCGATTCCACCATTGGCGCTGGTAGCGTGGTGCCGGGTTCCGGCGGCGGCAGAATCTGGATATGTGGCCAAGCATACCACAGCGGTAACAGACGGGCGGTTCACGAGCACGATCCAAATAATAGTTCTCGGTAACAGGATCGAAGCGATCAGCAAAGTCCAGCCGCTGGGGTTGTTGCGGAGGAGGTGGCGCCCTGTAGTGAGTACGAGCTGGTTGAGCAGGGCCATATGAGTCGTTTCGGTGGTCACGGACGGGAAGAAGAGTGGTAGAACGTCAAAAAGAGCGCTGGATGGGAACTGCCTGCAGGGAGCAGCTATCACAGGGGATTGCACTACGGTTCACATCTTGATGGCGGGAGAGCTCTTCCCGGACAATTTGGCGAATCATGTCTGCCAAATTCGGAGGCTCATGTGAATGCTCGTGAGAATCCACGCTTGCAACAGTGGTCACGTTAGGCAGACGGCCGAATTTCGGGGTTATTCGACGCAGCTTTAAAGTTTCGAACGTACGACAGTGCTTGATCACGGCCGTGGGAGAATCTAAGTTTTTTTTTAGCAATTAAAAAGTTATATACGTCCACCTCGATGCCGTTTAAGAGGTGGCCAAC
Source organism: Amblyomma maculatum (assembly GCA_023969395.1). NCBI lineage: Eukaryota > Metazoa > Arthropoda > Arachnida > Ixodida > Ixodidae > Amblyomma > Amblyomma maculatum. Next base: position 94,021 of record JAJIZL010027585.1, on the reverse strand, counting down.
TCTGTCTTCATTAGACATGCTCGGATTCACCGCTTTGCAGAGTTTTAGGACCTCTTCTATGTACATTGTGCATATTTCACCAGGCCCTTGGGCTCGGTGGAATAAAGTCTGCTCAGCGCATTTCCGTTTTGCCGTGGTATCCCGGAAACAATTTCAAATCTCCTCTTCAAAACAATACCAGCTCGTAAAGGACGCTTCATGGTTCTCAAACCATGTCAGGGCTGTGGAGTCCAAGAAAAAAAACATGTGCCAGAATTACAGTGGCATCCCAGCGATTGTACTTGCTCACCCGCTGGTAATTGGTGAGCCAGTCCTCCACGTCTTCGCCAGCCTTGCCAGAAAAGGTCCGCGACTCACGGTAATGCTGCCATGCGGGTGCTGCTGGACCTGGCTGCCGTGCATCGTCGTCTTGGATCATTGTGGGTGTCAAAGGGAGGAGCCCAGCGAGTCGTCGGCTCGAACGAGGTAGAGATGAATCCGTGGTTATCTTTGCAGCACTTTCCGCCACACTGTTAAGGTTTATTTACACAGTGGTTCTGCCCCTTAGCCTGATGTGCTAACCAAGATATAGTGAGCTTCCTCTTCTTCCACTTCTATTCCGGAGAGCCTCTTTTTGCACTTGTTCTCTTCTGTTCGCATGCGTGACAATATATATATATATATATATATATATATATATATATATTGTAAAACAGGTATTCGGCTCTGACATGTTCAGCGCCTGATGCTCTGAAGAGAACGACAACCATGTTCAACGCGCGTGACTGTCTCTGACGCTCAAGCGTGCGCTTACAGAAGTGCAACGCCTGATCGCAGAACGTTCCATTGACTGTTGACAGCGTAGCAACTCATATTACAAGTGGTGGAGGTGACAGCAATCCCCTCATTCTGGAGCTTCGCAGCCGAGCGTTGCCTACCACTTTCGCGATGCCTGAGACCACCAACCAACCGCCAACCCCATTGCCTGTCATCTGTCCCGGTGCAGCGCGTCAGCGCGACGCAACCATCTTCAGCGGCACCGACGACACGGATGTAGAAGACTGGTTGGTGTCGTATGAACGCGTAAGTGCGTACAACAAGTGGGACGACATCGTGAAACTCACAAACGTCATTTTTTACTTGAGCGACGTTGCCAATCTATGGTTTCGCAACATTGAGAGTGACATCTCTACCTGGACGACTATCAAGACCAGCCTGAGCGAAGTTTTTGCAAAATCGTTCACCGCGCCACCTCCGCTTACCATTCGCAAAGAAATGGAATGGTAGAGCGTTTTAACCGCACCATGGGTCACATGCTGGCAATGTATGTCGCTTCCGACCACTCCAACTGGGACCGCGTTCTTCCATTCGTCACATTCGCCTATAACTCTGCCACTCAAGCAACCACCGGATTCTCGCCATACTTCCTCCTGTACGGTCGTGAGCCCTCTTGTACCATGGACACCATTCTCCCTTACCGACCGGATTCTTCCGAATTCACGACTGTTTCACAAGCTGCAACCTATGCTGAAGAATGCCGCCAGCTTGCCCGGTCCTTCACTTCTCACGCCCAGCAACAGCAGAAAACCACACGAGATCTATCTGCACTTCTTCCTACTTACCGTACAGAGTCTTTGGTCTGGCTATGGGCGCCTTCCTCTAGTCCCGGCCTTTCATCCAAACTTTTGAGCAAGTAACAGGGCCCCTACCGTATTATCAAGCAGACATCCCCCGTCAACTACCTCATCGAACCCCTTACGCCATCCACTGACCACCGTTGCCGCAATCGTTAAATCGTACACAGTAACCGCCTGAAGACTTACTACGACCCTGCCATCGTCACATTACTATAATCTGCCAGGATGGCGTCTTTTCGCCCGGGGGAAGTTGGAAAACAGGTATTCGACTCTGATATGTTCAGCGCCTGATGCTCTGAAGAGAACGGCAACCATGTTCAACGCGCGTGACGGTCAAGAAAGAAAACGACGACGAAGCTCTCTCTCCGACGCTCGAGCATGCGCGAACGTTCCATTGACTGTTGACGGTGTAGCGCCCTGTTCAAAGGCTCCTATTACAATATATATATATCATTCATCTCTAGTTTTAGTAATGTGCATGAGCCCGTAACCCTTTCTCATTCTTATTCTCGAACCACTATTGCTTTTCTAGACATGACGGTGTCAACAAATGGCAAACGTATCACTGATCTATACCGGAAACCCAGTGAAAGATCTCAGTACTTGTGCTTCGACAGCAGCCATCCTAATACTGGAAGACTAGCATCCCATATGGAAAAGCCGTCCGCTTTAAAGGCCCATTGTCCACCCTCCGGTCGAAAATATTTTGTTCCCCGGTGACTGTGAGACTTCGCCCCTAGAACGCAAGGCCGCAAAATGTTTTTGAAAAGAGTAACTAATAACGCAGTTACAGCCACCGCAATCACCCGATTCTGTCATGCTTCTCTCCTTCCGTTCCCTTGCAAAGGTTTTTCACTCTCCTGCCCGAGGTCTTCTAGCCTCCGCAAGACACATTCTCCTTCCTCCTCCGCGTTTGGCGGGTGGTGGGGCGTGACACTCCCCGAGCGCGAAAAAAAAAAACGGCAGAGGGAGCGGGCGCCGTTGGATTCAGTCTTGCCGTGGCGAGGGAAAAGCGCGCAGCGAGCGGTAGACACCCATCCTTCTGCCGTCAGTCAGCGAGACGGACCAATGGACGTCGTTCGCGGTACGTACGTCATTACTGTGGCTCGTCGAGCCAGCGCAGGAAACGGGGAAGCTGGCTTCCCAAAGGAGAGCATGAGACAGCTTTGAATTGTATTTTCGATGCTTTGCGGCGCGCGTGTCACTGTGGCATTTTGCACAGACTATCTCCGGTACCTGATCGAAACACTGGGCTCCTTTGCTTAAAATGGCCTTCCCTGGACAGTGGCCCTTTAAGCGGATATGTTCGGACGATCGCGACTTTGAAGTTCACTGTGCCAACCTTCGCAACACCCTAATTGAACGCAGGTATCCAGAGCGACTAATAAATGATGCAGTGGAACGAGCAAGCCTTCTTGGTCACAAAGCTCCCCTCAAAGCGGAAAAGAAACCAACCGACCAATCACGAATCAATCTCGTGCTAACGCTTCCAGCTTCGGTCCCAAACGTTGCAAGCATTTAAAAGAAACATTATAGATTTCTCATGCAAAGTGAGCGTCTAAAAGAAATATATCACCAAGTCCCCCGTGTTGCCTATCGCCGTAACAAGAACCTCAATAATATTTTAACTTTGTATAAAGCTAGCCCCACTGTACTAATCGGCTGCCACCCTTGCAACACGTCACGGTGCAAAGTTTGCGCACAAATGACTGCATCGGTGAAGGCTTCAGCACTGCATCAAACTTTAGTGTAAACATTTGGCGAAACTTCTCATGCGATACGGACAACGTGATTTATATGGTTAAATGTTCTATCTGAAAAAGTCAGTACATTGGCCAAACCGAAACACCCTTCAGATACCGATTTAATAATCATAAAGCCCATTGTAATACACTGCCTAACCTTCCTATCTCTAAGTATATGTAAACATTACCAAGCACCCCTTTGAAAAAATGCAAGTAACTTCACTGGAATAAGGTTTCAGAACCCATCATGAACGCGAAGTTCGCTAATCATTTTTAATACACAAGTTTAACACGGTTTCTTGTGGTCTGAATGAAAACATTGGCAAGCTAACTTCTCTCTGGTTGTAGCGTTTTAACTAAATGGTAGCACCTTTGGCAGCTTCTTAAAAGATATTACGTTTGTTTGACAGTGGCTCCATTTTGCACTGTTTGCCTCTTAGCTTGCGTTCTTACGGTCACAGCCCAAAGCCCTTCACAGTTTCTCACGGGAATATTGCTTCCTTCCGTAGCATGGTCATTACATCTTATTCAATAACCTTGCACAGGATTCCTTGTGTAATCAACACTAATATGAACAAATAACTTCTTTAACTGCTTCTCTTTGTCTTGGTAGCATTGAGCAGACAATTGAGTTTTGTCACCATTCCACGATTTGAGTGACTCTTTACTTTTTTTTGCACCGCGCTAAATGGAGTTATATTTCACTGTTAAATTCTATTGACGTGTTATCTGCTGCTGCCGCCTACCAATGAGAATAATATTTCAGTAGATGAATCCCCACGTCCCCCTCCTGAATATTGCAGGATTAAGTGCGACGTGTACTCCACTCATTCTAACATCGTGATATTTTGTGTTTTGTGCGTGGATAGTGACAACAATCTTTTAAGTGATATAGCTTACTTTCTTTGTGCAACATATTAAGATGCATGACCTAAGCGCAACACGTGTCATTCTGTCTATATACCTTGCACCGCCATTACATCACGCGTGTGGAATATTGTTTTAATATTTTGATGTTTGTTTGTTGATAGGGGCTGGTCACGTGTTTTTCGACTGTGCATGTATATAAGAAATGACAACCGACAGCTACTTTCTACATTCCTTGACAAAGGCCGGACCCTGGCCGAAACGTCGGATTAAAAGTTCACTGTTTTTCCACCGTGTGTCATCTCCTTTACGTTTATGCCCTACCTAACTCATTCGAGCTTCAACCCCCTCCCTATATATATATATGTATATATATGTGTGTGTGTGTGTGTTTGTGTGTGTGTGTGCTTATATGATGCTTATATTTCAACCGTTATAAATGCAAAGAAAAAATTTTTCTCATAAAGACTTTACCGCATATGCTGCTAGAATATCCTAGAAAATTTTGGAAAGTTGTTAATCCGGCAGACAGGTCTAAAATCACTCTAACAAGCTCCGATGACGAATCTATTCCTGACAGTGAATGCTCATCAATGTTAAAAATGTTTTCGCCACTTTCTCCATTAACTCCGTGTCTAACAACATACCTTTTTGTCGTGCTTATAATTATATACCAATGTACCCTGTCACTATTAACCCCGATGGAATCGCCAAAATTATTGATGGCCTAAAACCTTTTTCAGCTGCCGGAACTGACTGCATAAACTCAAAATTTTTAAAAAGCATGAGATTATACTCCTCGATTATTCTTTCTAAAGTATTCCTGCAATCTTTTGAGATTAGTACAATGCCGGAAGACTGGAAAATAAGGAAAGTGATTCCAGTACATATATCTGGAAACAAACATTCACCTAATAACTATCACCCTATTACAATTACCAGTATCCCCAGTAAGATTCTCAAACATATCCTTTTTTCACACATAGTAAACGTTTTAGAATCAAACTCGTTTTTTCATCATGCACAACATGGTTCTCGCAAGTCATATTCGTGCGAATCACAACTAGTCCTTGTTACCCACAGGCTTCATACAATTCTTGATCGTCATTCAACTGCACGTTGCATCTTTTCAGATTTCGCTAAAGCGTTTAATAAGGTTTGCTACCGGCTTCTACCACTAAAACTGCGCACAATAGGACTTGATTCTAATTTGCTGAATTGACTTGAATGCTTTCTAACAGAACGTCAGCAGTTCGTAGCAGTTAATGGCACTAGCTCAAGCTGACACCCCGTCCTTTCTGCTGTTCCACAAGGTACCATGCTTGGGCCCTTACTCTTCTTAATACTCATTAATGACCTGCCCGATTCCGTTACCTCATCAATTCATCTACTTGCCGACGATTGTGTCCTTTTCCCTGAAATAATAACTGATGATGACGTACGCCCAATACAAACTGATATTAACAATATCTATTCCTGGTGCAATGCATGGAAAATGACACTAAATGTTAACAAATGTAAATTGTTACGAGTATCAAGGTCGTCGTGGGGTCTCTTTTCCTCCCGATGACGAAGTGCTGCTGTATACACCACTGCACACGCCTGGCCTTAGTGATACATTTCAGCGCCGCTATCTTGGTCCCTACAAAGTCATCAACCAAACTTCCCCTGTGAACTACCAAGTCACATCTGTTGATCCCACAGTCGATCTACGCCACCGTGGAACTGAAATTGTTCATGTCTCTCGCTTGAAGCCATTTGTGCGCCGCGGCACCTCGGTTGGTTAGGAGTGGACAGCCTGGCCGCTTCCGACCTCGCGGGAAGGTGTGAGCCTTCCACGGATCTTCTTTCATTTGTACATGCCATGATCTTCTTTCTTTTGTACATACCATCGCCATCGTCCCGCTGCGCCGGCTCCAACACGTGCCTGGGTTCACCATCAGATTAAAAACGCTGACATGGCATACCTTGCCTTACCGTCACGACTTTGCCGTCTCGACCGGGCCTTCTTTCACAGGACAAATATATATATATATATATATATATATATATATATATATATATATAT
>JAJIZL010027585.1:66535-77725 GCA_023969395.1 Amblyomma maculatum | reverse complement strand
CGGTAGTCATAACGATGGTGGTAGGCGGTAAACAGCGACCGGAACGTAGCTCCAGCGAGAGGCAGGGCACAAAACAGCAAGGGGATCAAGTCCTACCTCCACCACTTGTGGAAGAAAGTCAGGTCGAGACGACAAGGTCGAGACGGCAAAGCAAGGGATGCCGAGTCTGGCGTTTTAATCCGATGACAAAGCCCAGGCGCACGCCGGAGCCGGCGCCGCGGGACGATGATGATGGTATGTAAAAATGAAAGAGGAAGATCATGGAATGAACAAATTAAAGAACATCCACGGAAGGCTCACACAATCTGCCCGGGGGGTCGGAAGCGGCCAGCCTGGCCGCTCCTAACTAAGCGATGCATCGCGGCGCACAAACGGTTTCAAACGAGACACATGAACAATTTCAGTTCCACGGTGGCGTCGATCAGCTGGGGCATCAACAGGCGTCACTTTGTAATTCACTGGGGAAGTTTGGCTTATGACCTCATGGGGACCTACGTAGCGGTGGTGGAATTTGTCACTAAGGCCAGGGGTGCGCAATGGTGTATAAAGCAGTACTTCGTCGCCAGGACGAAAAGAGACAACTCGATGTGTAGAATCATAGCGAGTCTTGCGGTCTTCCTGGCACGCTGCCGTGCTGAGGCGGGCAAGATGACGGCATCTGGCCACACGAGATAAAAAATGGGCAGGTACTGATGTGGAGTAGTCGGGCGCAGAGAAGAAGGAAGCGTCGAGAATTGTAGTGGGAGGACGGCCATAAACAAGGAAAAATGGAGAGTAACCGGTAGTTCGCTGTACTGCTGTATTATAGGCGAATGTGACGAATGGTAGAACAGTATCCCAATTTCGATGATCTGGTGTGATGTACATGGATATCATGTCCGACAAGGTACGATGAAATCGTTCAGTGAGACCGTTAGTCTGGGGGTGGTAGCTTGAGGTTGTCTTATGAAGGGTGGATGACGCGTGAAGAATTTCGGCAACGACTTTCGATAAGAAGGCTGTACCGCGGTCACTTAGGAGCACCCGAGGAGCGCCATGACGCAATACAATTGATCGCAAAAAGAAATTTGCTACTTCTTCAGCGGAACCAGTCGGTACAGGTGCTGTCTCAGCGTAGTGTGTGAGGTGGTCGACAGCTGTTATAATCCAATGGTTACCCCCATCGGAGAGAAGTAGGGGACCATGTAAGTCGATGCCGACTACGTCGAATGGCGTGGCGGGACAAGGAAGAGGTTGTAGAAGGCCAGCGGGCGATGAAGTCAGTCGTTTGCGACGTTGGCACAGAGGGCAGGATGCGACGTATTTGGCAACGGTGGAAGATAAGCCAGGCCAAAAGAATCGTTTTCTCACGCGGTCGTAGGTTTTGTCAAAACCAAGGTGGCCTGCAGTAGCGTCATCGTGGAGAGCCGCCAGTATACGTGGGCGAAGCACACGCGGCACGACTGGGATCCAGCGACTTCCATCAGGGAAATACACGTAACGGAGTAGGATGCCATCTTCGAGCTTGAAATTGCGAAGCTGTCGGCGAAGCCTAGCATTGGGCGGGTCCGAAGCGCCGATAAGGCGGTCGATGATAGGACGGCAGTAGGCGTCAGTTAATTGCTGCGAGCGGAGTGCGTGTTTGTGTTCAGAATCGTCAAAAGAAACTGTTTTGATATGCGTCGGGGGAAGAGATGGTCGGCAGTGGTCAGAGGTAGAAATGCGTTGCGAAGAAAAACAGCAGGTTGATTCCGTAAGTGGGCAGCGAGAGAGAGCGTCGGCGTCTTGGTGTTGGCGACCAGATTTATAAGTGACGTCGAAATGGTATTCTTGCAGGCGTAGAATCCAGCGGCCAAGTCGGCCTGTCAAATGTTTGAGTGAAGACAACTAGCAAAGAGCATGGTGGTCGGTCACAACTGTAAAGTGCCGACCGTATAGACAAGGGCGAAATTTTTGGACAGCCCAGACGACGGCAAGACACTGTTGCTCGGTAATGGTGTGGTTTTTCTCAGCTGGCGTCAGAATCCGACTGGCAAAGGCAATCACTTTCTCACGCGATGTTGCATCACGCTGCAGAAGTACAGCGCCAAGACCGTGACCACTGGCATCGGTGTGCAGGATAGTTGGAGCGCTGTCACTGAAGTGGGCAAGAACAGGATCTGATGTGAGGGCGTGCTTTAGGTCATTAAAAGCAGTTTCGCACTGCTCCGTCCATACGAAAGGGCTGCGTGCTTTAAGTAACTCATGAAGTGGTGCAGCAATAGTTGCAAAATGCCTTATAAAACGCCGGAAATAAGAGGCGAGGCCGAGGAAACTGCGCAAATCTGTAGTCCGTTGTGGACGAGCGAAGTTCAAGACCGCGTTTATTTTTTCAGGATCTGGGCGAATGCCGTCATGGCTGACCAGATGTCCCAATATTCTAATTTCCTTCTCTGCAAAGTGGCATTTCTTGGTGTTGAGCTGAAGGCCTGCCGAAGCGAGACAGGTGAGGACTTCATTCAGGCGCGTCAGATGGTCATTAAATGTTTCCGAAAAGACAACAATGTCGTCCAAGTAACACAAACAGGTTCTCCATTTTAGGCCACGAAGCACAGTACCGATCATTCTTTCAAATGTCGCTGGTGCGTTACAAAGTCCGAAAGGCATAACATTAAATTCGTGAAGGCCATCGGGTGTTGCGAAAGCGGTTTTTTCTTTGTCGTCCTCGTGCATAGGTATTTGCCAATAACCTGAGCGGAGGTCCAAGGTCGAGAAATATTCGGAGCCTTCGAGAGAGTCAAGGGCGTCATCAATTCGTGGCATCGGATATACATCTCTGCGGGTAATTTTGTTGAGGGCGCGGTAATCAACATAAAAGCGTACCGAGCCGTCCTTTTTTTTAACTAGCACTACTGGGGAGGACCATGGGCTTGTCGAGGGACGAATTATATTGCGATGGAGCATGTCATTTACATTTTCTTCAATTACTTTTCGTTCAGAGAGGGAAACCCGATAAGGCCGTCGGCGAACGATAGAGTTACCTTCAGTAATGATGCGATGGTGCGCAACACTAGTCTGTCCCAGTGGTGTGGAAGTGGCATCAAAAATGGCTTGGTGGCGTCGAAGCAATGTCAGCAGTTCTTGGCGTTGGTTCGGCGTGAGTTTAGGATTAATAGTCTTTGCGAGAACAGAAATAGAGACGTCTGACGAAACACGTTGCTGATGCGGAGGGGCGGTGAGCACCATCAGGGAAAAAGGTTGAACATCCACCATGCAATGCAGAGAAGTTCCTTTTGGGAGCACGAGGGATTCGCGTGAAGTGTTAGTGGCCACTACTGTCGCTGAGCCGTTGTGGAACCGGACAAGACTTGACGGGAAAGCGATGCCGCGTGCAAGATGACTATATGATGGTGCTATGAGTACGTCCCCGTCAGTGATGTGGTCAGAAACAACAGTAAGCAGTTTTTCGCACTGAGGAGGCAAAACAGCGGCGGCAACGAGGGGATGATGTCGTTCAGGAAAGTCAGATGAAAAATCGCTGTCTGTCATGTGGATAACACGCTCACCACAAGAAATTAACGCTGAAGCGGTTGACAAAAAATTCCGTCCAAAAGTAATCAGATGCGCACAAGGTGAGAGCACAGCAAACTGCACATGATGGCGGATGCCGTCGATAACAACTCGTACGGTGCACTTCACTGAAGGGCGCAAAGGGACGTCACTGGCTCCACGGAGTTCAGGCCCATCATATGGTGTTGTCACTTTTCGCAAACGGTAGCACAAATCAGCGTGAATGACAGAAATTGCAGCCCCTGTATCAATCAAAGCTTCGACCGGTAAACCTTCAGCGATAACAGCAATCACGTTATACGGGCGATCAGGAGGACTTTTAGTAAGTTCGAAGAGTGCAGTTTGACCTCCGGAAACTGCAACACTTAGTTTTCCGGATGGCGGACAGGGAGGGTGGTTGCGGGGCGGAGAGGGGAAACTGAGCGCGGTATGGGGAAAGGGACCGGCGTCGAGATACATGGACGCCATTTGGTTCAGACGAGGATACCGGCGGTGGAGAGGATCGACGAGGTGGGCTGGGAATAGGTCGCCGCTGATAATATGAGGATACGTCACTTTCGAAGGCGTCGTAACCACGCCGCTCGTATTGAATGCGTCGACGACAGAAGCGGGATCTATGCCCTCGCATTCCACAGTAGTAGCACACTGGGCGAGAGGGGCGCCAAGGTGCGTAATATGGTGGCGTAGGCTGAGCCGTCGTCACGGCGTTGATGTGGTTGTAGGGCGGTGCCAGTTGGGGCGGCGGAACAAAAGGAGGGGGTGATGCTACGACGTGTGCGTAAGTCGATGCTGGACGGGGTGCAGGAGGGTTGGACACCATAGGCCGAGTGATTGTTGCCAGCTCATCTTTAATGATGTTGCGGAGACCGGCGTCATTAGAAGGTACCGAAGAATGATCGCACCCGTGTTGACAGACAGGCTTGAGGGCTTGGAGCTCCTCCCGGATGATGGCTCGAATTAGTGCCCGCAGATCTAGGTCAGCAGAGGCCGGGCCAGTAGCAATGCCGGGCTGCAATCGGGAGGACTGCAGCTGGTCGATACGTTGGCAGGTCGCAGTAATGGCGTCAACAGTAGAAGGATTCTGGGCAATCAGGGTGTTATATGCCACTGAATTATTTCCTTTCAAGATATGGTGTACGCGTTCAGGTTCCGGCATGGTGGGACTAATACGCCGGCAAAGTGCAAGTATGGCCTCTATGTAAGACGGGTACGACTCATCGGGACCTTGGAGGCGAGAGGCGAGCTTATTCTTCGCGACCTCAGTCCGATACTGCTGGGTCCGCAAAATATTGGCGGAACTGCTGCTTGAACGTGGTCCAGTTAGTGGTGTGGGGTTCGCGGTTAATAAACCAGGTTCTGGCGACCTCAATGAGATAGAAAGAAACATTCAGAAATTTTAGAGCATCGTCCCACCGGTTGTAGTTACTGCAGCGTTCATAGGTGTCCAGCCAGTCATCGACGTCTTCATCGCGACGACCAGCGAACAGCGGCGGGTCGCGTTGTCATGTGGGCGCAGTCGGAGGTGGTGGTGCAGCCGAGGTAGAGGGTGCCGCCGATTCGTGAGTAGTCTCGGTAGTCATAACGATGGTGGTAGGCGGTAAACAGCGACCGGAACGTAGCTCCAGCGAGAGGCAGGGCACAAAACAGCAAGGGGATCAAGTCCTACCTCCACCACTTGTGGAAGAAAGTCAGGTCGAGACGACAAGGTCGAGACGGCAAAGCAAGGGATGCCGAGTCTGGCGTTTTAATCCAATGACAAAGCCCAGGCGCGCGCCGGAGCCGGCGCTGCGGGACGATGATGATGGTATGTACAAATGAAAGAGGAAGATCATGGAATGAACAAATTAAAGAACATCCACGGAAGGCTTACAATATATATGCTTGCACGTGTACATAACATCGTCATCATTCCGGGGCACCACCGGTGGCAAGCGACTCGGTTGTCCATCGGAATAAACCAGGCACGGCATCGCTTGCCTTGCCGCCTTTACCTGGCCTTCTTCCACAAGTGGTGGAGGTGAGACGTGAACCCGTTGCTGCTTTGTGCCCTGCCTTTCTCTGGAGCTACGTTCCGGTTACTGTTTACCACCTGCCATCATCGTTATGTCTACCGAGAGTACCCACGAACCGGCAGGACCTTCTACCTCGGCTGCATCACCCCCTCCGACTGCGCAAACACGAAACGCCACCCGCCGCGATTCGCTGGTCGTCGCGATGAAGACGTCGATGACTAGCTCGACACCTATGAACGCTGCAGTGCCTACAACCGGCGGGACGACGCTCTTAAATTTCTCAATGTTTTTACCTCATTAAGGTCGCCAGAATCTGATTTATTATTCGCAAACGCCACACCACTAATTGGACCACATTCGAGCAACAGTTCCGCCAATTATTCGCGGAACCGGCAGTTCGCACTGAGATTGCGAAGAACAAGCTCGCCTCTCGCCTCCAATGTCCCGATGAGTCATCAATCCTGGGCAGCAGGTAGACGTCCTTTTTAGTCACGTTATTTAACTTTCGGTAATCGACACAGAATCTCAAGGTGCCATCTTTCTTTTTGACAAGGACCACTGGCGACGACCGTGGGCTCGTCGAAGGCTGGATCACGTCGTCCGCAAGCATTTCATCCACTTGCGTTTAATGGCGTCACGTTCCTTAGGAGAAACCCAGTACGGGCGCTGGCATACCGGTAACGTGGTCTCATCGGTGATGATGCGGTGCTTGGCGACAGGAGTACGACCGACCTTAGAGCCTGTTACGAAGCAGTCTGCGAAATCGCTCAGAAGAGCCGAGAGAAGATTCGTCTGATCGGACCTGAAGTCGGGGTTAACTTTAACGGTTTGGAGAGCATGACAAGGTGCGGCCTCTTCTTTAGGGTTCGCTCCGGCGGTGCATAAATGAGGCGAGGCAATAACATCGTGAAGGACGGCAACAGCCGTGTCCTTGGCGAGATGTCGCATCTCCTTAGCAAAATTTGTCAGGAGGACAGTAGCACAACTGTTCTGGAGTTGTACGAGTCCTCGAGCAACGGCTAATTCCTTCTCGAGTAGTAGCGGAAGGTGCCCATCCGCGATGCCCTCATAATCGTGGAATAAGTCATGATTTACAAGAACCAACACACTAGAACGTGCCGGAACCTTCACGTCATCGTCGACTATACGCGAAACGTTCAGACCCGGATCTTCGTTTTCAACGCGCGCCACGGCTCGTTTCGTCGAAAAGGATACACGCGCTTCTTTCAGGTCAATGACAGCGCCGTTGGTCTGCAGGAAGTCTAGATCAAGGATCAAGTCTTTCGAACACACAGGAAGCACGATAAATTCTCCGACATACACAAAACCACAGATGCCGACCCGCGCTGTGCACTTGCCTGCAGGTTCAATCAAGTGACTTGCCGCCGTGCGAATTTTCGGGCCGGACCGATGTGTCAAAACTTTCTTCAATTCTAGGGCGAGAGCACGGCTCATTACTGAATAATCGGCATCAGTGTCGAGTAACGCGGTGACATCCACTCCATCAATCGTTACACATAAATCGGATGTAGTATGCCAGATGCTGTCGCTACCTGACAAGCGAAATCTCGTCGGGTCGGCCTGACAATGCCGGAGGATCTTCACATTTCCCGACATCAGCGACCCTGCCTCCGAAGGCCGCTGGTATTAGTTTTCCCGGCTAGGGCTTGAAGAGGAGCGGCGTCGGGAAGAGTGGGGACTTGTCGAACGGTAGCTCGTCGGGGACGTAGACCGACGCTCTTGGTAACCAGACGTAACGGGATACTGTCGCGCTGCAAGGTCGCTTGCAATCTCAGTAGGCCGTTCGGTATTCCGAGGGTAGAGGTCCTCCGAGGCGAAACCCCGCATGTTGACGCGGCGGTACGGGCACGCCCGGTAAAGGTGAGTGACTTCCCCGCAATGACAGCACAGGTGCCGACGGTCCCGGGGCCGCCATACTTGACTTTTACGGGGTGGCTGGTAGATTGGCGGAGGGGAGTAGCGAGGCTGCATGCGGCTCCATGCGAGGCCCTCCATGCGAGGACCCTGCGGCTCCATTGCTGGAGCTGCGGCATTGATACTATGGTCCGGCGGGGGAGCCTTACTTAGGACGGACGCGTAGGTGGGCCTCGCGTCAAACGCGCTGCTGGGGAACGTCAGCAACTTGCTGAGCTGCCATACGCACCTCGTCCCGGACGACTTCAGCCAATGAAGGAAAAGATGCTGTTTTGCAAGGCATCCGGAGCACTTGCAGTTCCTCCCGCACGACAGAACGGATGAGATTGCGTAGTGCGTCGATGTCACTGCCGACATGCACAGGGGGTGCGTCGGACCTAATGATGTTCACGTCACGGTTGTACTGACGGGCTCGGTGTTGCAGCGTTGTCTCCATGGTCGCTGCCTCGCTGAGAAACTCCGCCACAGTGCGTGGTGGACTGCGCACCAGTTCCGCGAAAAGTTCTTGTTTAACGCCCCGCATCAGGTGACGCAGCTTCTTATCTTCGGGAATTTGTGGGTCTGCACGCTTGAAAAGGCGTGTCATGCCCTCAAAGAACATACGCACGCTCTCGTTCTCGCGCTGAATGCGCGAGTGTAGCGCAGCTTCTGCTCGCTCCCGGCGGTCGGCGCTAGGAAACGTCGCTTTCAAATCACGACAGAAGGCTGCCCAGGATGGGAAGGCAGCCTCATGGTTTTCAAACCATGTCCGTGCAGACTCTTTAAGAGCGAAGTACACATTGTGAAGCTTACGCTCATCAGTCCACCCGTTGTAACGAGCGACTCGCTCGTAGGTCTCAAGCCAGTCCTCGGCGTCCTCGAACACGTCTTCATGAAAAGAGGGGGTGTTCGAGGCTGATGACACAGAATGTGGGTGGGAAGCCTGCTCTCAGATGTCATTGCAGCAGGTTCTACGGCCGTCTGAGGGTGCGTCGTCCTGGTAGCGGCCGGAAGGGGTCCGAATTTAGGGGGCTTTCCACGTAGGCGGCGGCCGAGGCGTTGATGTGCGGGAGTAAGCTCCGTAGTGACAGGTTGATTATGCAGGACTGGATTGATACCCGGCAATTCCTCCACCAGATGTGCAACGTAACGTTACACAGAAGGCGATCTAGCACTTTGGCACCGAAGAACACCTACAACTAGTGAGGTCAGCACGAAAGCGGAGCACCGTTGTTGTTTCGTCGTCTTCTCCGAACCGCCCGTTCAAATCTTCGTCTTCTATGAATGGCATGTGTCATTATGCGTCTTACATAGCGGCCATACTGGCATTTTGCAGGCGTATTAGTCTTACCATGCCGGAACCTTGCGCGTACACCACGTCTTGAAATGTATCAATTCTGAGGCTTATAACACCCTAGTTGCCCAGAATCCTTCAAATGTTGATGTCAATATTATGACCTGCCAACGCCTCGACCAGTTGCAGTCCTGCCGATTGCAGCCCAGCATATGGCTCGACCTATGCTGACCTCGATCTTCGGGCACTGATTCGAGCCATCATCCGCGAGGAGCTCCAAGTCCTCAAGCCTCTCTGTCGACGCGGGTGCGATCATTCTTCCTTAATTTCTAATGACGCCGGTCTCCGCAGCATCATTAAAGAAGAGCTGGCAACAATCTCCCAACCTACGGCATTCGACCCTCGTGCACCCCGCCTAGCGCCGACTTACGCGCACGTCGCAGCATCCCCTCCCCCTCCTTTTGTTCTCCCGCCCCCACTGGCACCGCCCTACAATCATATCAAAGCAATGACGACGGCTCAAACTGCATCACCCAATTAAGCACCTTGGCGCCCCTCTCGACCAGTCTCCTACTACTGTGGCATTCGAGGAAATATACCCCGCTTCTGTCGCCACCGCCTTCACAACGAGCGCCGCGGGTACGACGCCTTCGAAACTGAGCTGCATCAAACTTCATATTATTAACGCCGGTTTATTCCCAGCCCACCTTGTCGTTCCTCTCTGCCTCCAGTATCCTCGTCTGATCCTAGTGGAGCCCATGTATCTCGACGCCGCTCCCCATCCCCCATACGGTCGTTCAGTTTCCCTTTTCCGTCCCGCAACAACTCTTCCTGTCCGCCATTCGGAAAACTAAGTGATGCAGTTGCCGGAGGTCGAACTGTACATGCGAACGTACTTTAAAAGTCCTCCTGATCGCACGCACAATATGATTGGCTCGGCTCGAGTGGGCTCGGCAGCGCGCGCAGAATGACACCTGCTCATATGAATCCTGTGCTTCTTGTGCGTGTAACGAACAATGTTTTCGTACTTGCTCCCAAGACAGGTTACCGCGGTTTGTTAGCGCTGCCGAGCCCACGATGTAGTTTAGCTGTCGCCTATGACAGTACCCATATTTTTCTGTCTTCTTACCGTGTCTGGTGACATTGAAGAAAACCCTGGACCTAATACTCGTTCCGCGTCCACAGAAGCGTCGTCAGAAATACTGACTGCCTTAGAAGAAATCAGAACCGGTCAAACCACAATTATTGGCGAGATGAAAGCTATAATCACAAAACTGGCTCAGTATGACATAAACTTTGCTGCAATAAACAAACGTATGGCTAAAATTGAAGAAAACTGCGCCTCTTTAATCGCTATCAAGGCAGAAGTTGGTATTCTGAGGACGCTTGTTGACGACCATGTGAAACAGATAGCCGTCCTAACAGCCAGATTGGATAGTGCTGAGGACCAGTCTCGCCGTTTCAACTTTATATTTTTTAACGTTAAATATAGCGCCCGGGAGTCATGGGATGACTCTGAAAAGAATGTCATTAAGCTTTGCCAAGAACATTTCTGCGTTTTTATCCAACCCTTCGATATTGAGCACGCACATAGGCTCGCACGCTACCAGGCAAACAAAAATAGGCCAATTATAGAAAGTTTTCTCATTTAAAAACAAAAGAAACTATCATGTCGAATGCCAAAAAACTTAAAGGTTCCCCATACTCGATATCAGAAAACTTCTCATCCAGAACACGTTTGGCCCGCAAACACCTCCTCAAACTTTCGAAAACTCAACTCAAAAAATCTAAGCTGCGCTACGAAAAGCTCACTGTAGATAATTGCACATACGTGTTCTATCACCCCTATCCCACATTCACCATACCTAGACACTACACCAAGCATAAGTCTCAAACTAAATCCGTCGCTTTCTTCTACACTAATACCCGTAGCATTTTAACAATACTGCATCCCTTACAGAACCTCATCTACACAAGAGACAGCAAAATAGTATTCCTAACTGAAACATGGTTGAATCCCTCTGTCGCTAATGCTGAGCTATACGCTTCTTTCCCCAACTATCACATTTTTCGACATGGTCGTGCAGAGAGGCGAGGCGGAAGCGTTTTGATCGCCACTCATGAAAGCCTGCTCTGCTGCCCAATAAATATTAGCTCAAGTTTGGAGCTAAAATTCGGTTATTCCAAAGCCACCATCCCATCTATAATAATCAGCTGTGGTTACTGCCCCCCAGATGCGGACGCTTCATTCGTAACGTAATTCCACAACACGCTCCATTCCATAACCGAATCGCACCCAAACACACCCTTACTCATAATCGGTGACTAACTTTCTTTCAATAACGTGGAACAATCTCGGGATGACATTATTTGAGCAGAATGTCGACAGCGATTTCCTTAAAGGGGTCGTGAAACGAAAATGTAGCAGCCCAGTTGCAATTT